>JAODUE010042734.1:0-19231 GCA_027564755.1 Amblyopsis hoosieri | reverse complement strand
TCTCTCTCTCTCTCTCTCTCTCTCTCTCTCTCTCTCTCTCTCTCTCTCTCTCTCTCTCTCTCTCTCTCTCTAAACTCAAGGTGGTCAGCGATTGCAAAGCTTTTTTTTGTAAAAGTCAGTGAATATAGCTACACACGATGTGCGTGTGTAAATATGGGAAAACAAACTAAGAATCTATTTGGGTAGGTGGAGCTTATGATGGAGCAGCCTATGACAGTGAAGTGAGGGATGCTATCATTTACAGTCTTTATCTAGAATCACTGATACCACCTTTAATGTAATGCATTCTAATATTGATACGAGACAAATTAACTTATTCCATTCAAAGCCTTTACAACATTAAACTGTACATTGATATGATCCAAGTTTACACATTAACGTATGTAGAAATGTTTAAAATTGGGTTTTAAATGACAATGTATACCCACTGCAGAGGGGAGGGGCGTAGATAATAATAGTGGAAGCCACAGAGCAGTACTTTCTGAACAACATTGAAAAAGAGAACACCATTATTCCCCTCCATCTCGATGTCACTAGTCATAGCCCAGCCTTCTTCTTTCTAGAACTGGGAACCCTAACACACCTGACAGGGCGTCACAATCAAACAGGCAGGGAGATATCACCACACATGCAGCACACCGTGTTCACGCGGCAGTTAACGGCCACCTGACAAGATTCACAAATGCAAACAGACACCAAAGATATTACAATGCTAGCAAGTTAAACAACGCACTGCAATGCATTTATATGGAAGCAAAAATGGAACAGTTCCAGTCTCTTAAGTGGGTTTGTCACCACTCACCAAAAAAATTTTTGCTGAGGAGGCTGAGCCTACAGTACGTAGCGCCCAGACAGCTAAAATATGCCACACATGGCCTTAAAGTAAATTTCCCCCAAAACAGATCGCTCCAGGAATTCAGTTTTGGCATCACATTGATCTTGTACTCAAGATTGGTACTTGGGAATTGATGTAATATACTTCAAATACCCATTAAGCCCCCCACAGATAAATAACGGGCAATGTTTTGGTGAAATCCGTGTACGTCCTCATTGACTTGCATGGAGAGCTGGATCGTTTAAGTCTGCATAATGGAGGATAAGTCCCCTTCCCCCTTCCAAAAGTCAAATGCGGAAGTGGCCTTTGTCGCTTCGCTCCGTTCTCTCTGTCGACACTATTCTCCAAGCCCAGGGCTCTCCTACCAACTAATTATTGCATGGAGAGCCGGCGCATCGATTGCAGATTGAGTACAGAAACTGTCCATACATACATATTGCTTTTTACATGCATCAGTCAAGAGCTGCCGCGCCGGGACAGAAACAGACCCGCTTAATCAATCACCAGTGCGGAACGGAATAAGGGAGGATCTAACAGTGGACCGGCTCAATGAGCCAAGTAGGTAATCTACTAGTGACCTTGACGGAAATCCCCACTGGCTATGAACACAGATTTAGCTCTGCATGGTGAAAAAGCATGGCTAATGCCCCTTGAAGAAAGGAGAAGAAACACAAATTACTTTCTTAGATATTATTCGAGAAATGGAAAAGAAATCTTTTTTTTTTTTTTTTGTAGACGGAAATATGTTCTAAGAGTGATTATGCATTTCAGAAAGCAGCTGTGGTTGAGGGAGGTGGTAAAGTATAAGGCCATAGTCAGGCTTTTTGACCGTGGCATATGAAGTGGGATTACCAATATTTACAAATAGGATTTAGATTTATTTAAAATAAAGTATAAAAATGTTTTTTTGGTGTGCATTAAATTAACAAAAAGTATTAAATAAATAAATGCATTCTTAGACTATGCGTGAGTTATCCTCTGTGTGATACATAAAAGAAACACTAATAGAAAATGATGGGTGGAGCTATGGTACATCCAATACCTCCCTGCCCATATAGTGTCTTGGGAGACCTGGGTTCAAATCCGTCCCACAGTCATTTACCAATCCTTCGCTGTATCTCTCCCACTCACCTCCTGTCTCTCTTCATTACATAATTTTATAAAGGTTCTTATTACTGCGTGTATTATGGTTGGGCCGATAGACGATGCCATCGTCATCGTCCATCGCCGATGGCTGACAGGCTTCACGATGTGTCGCAGGCATCGTGGTAAAAAAAGTGTCAAGCAGCGTTCAGACAAGTTACAAATACCCAGTGAAACACTGCGTAATGTGCTTCTTCCGAGGCTCGCCGAATTTCTGTGATAAGGATCACCTTTCCTTTGCTTCTTCCCCTCTCTCTCTCTCAAACAAACACACACACACACACACACACACACACACACACGCGCAGTCGCAAAATAAACTCGTGCCTTAGCTATATCACACATCTCTAAGCCTACATCTGGCAATGCTAATCAATGCATTATGCTAACGTCATGCTAACAGCAAAACGAAACAACTTTATAATGTACTGCTTGTGCTCACTTGCTTTGCTGTAGTCATACGTTGCCTGCCGTGATATGGTTGGTTGTTCGCTAGCTGCTGACAATCGCTCTGACAGTCTGTCCATCTTTAGCGCAAATTATATGATTATTAAAATCCTGCACACCACTTCAGAAGAGTCCTTTTTCATTAGGTAGGCTATAAACTCGAAGTAGCTACTGACAGACAAAGTGGCACCATTTTTACAGACTGCATTTGCCGACGCGGACTACATTTTCCAACTACTACTTCAATTTTATAGATATTCAATCGTTTATAATTAGAGCTTTTTGTTTTTTAAAGTTGAATAAATTACGCTAAAGAAAAATGTATTTCACGTGCACCCCTTCTGCCCCACGATGGCATCGCCCATCACAATGTATTACTGTAGACATTGCCCAACCCTAGCATGTATTAACGTACAAATCTAGTACATTTTATGTACATTTTACATTTAACGCAAGTAGTGTGCAACTGTGTGCCTGCAATGTGAATTACCCATGCGGCGTTCTCAAGATGGAGGCACACATACTGTACACCACATGACCGTATAGTATGCTTGTAAAATGTAAATATCCTCTGGCAAATGCTTAGGAAATGGGTGGCCAAGTGTGCTCTCCCGCCCCGCTTCTCTGTATCTTTGCCTCTCTCGCTCACTTGCTCTGACCGGACTTATCACACATGCAGACTGTCCCTGCCCAAGGCAAGCCAACCGACACCATGACGACGCATACAGGACCTAAAAGCCTCTGCACCCACACGGGGTGCTTCATCTCTTATCCACGCTACATTTCCCGCCCTTTTTTTTTTCCCGCCCTTTTTTTTCCACCGGCTCTTTTTCCCTCTCCCTCCTCCTGCTGTGTGTTTCCTGTCCTCCTGTCCCCCCTCTCTCTCTCTTCATAACTCCACCGCTTCGTTTCATCCCCTCTCTCTCTCTCTCTCTCTCTCTCTCTCTCTCTCTCTCTCTCTCTCTCCGACCGAACGCCCACACTGTCAACATTAGCTAGTAAATTTCATCATCCAGCACCCCACCCAACCAAACAAAAAGCCTTTAAGGGAAGACATGTTCAAAGATGTGTGACTGTGTTGGAAGAAAAAGGGGTTTAAAGATGAGGGATGGAATAAACATCTTAAAGATGTATAGGAATGGGGGGGAAATTGAATAAATTAAAAGTACTGTAGCCGGGTTTCACCCATATTCCTCTCAGATGAGATTATAGTCTGGGAAGTCATGGAAACCATGTTGGCATTAGCATTTCACAGTCACCCTGCTGGCGGCCCAATCAGGGTGGATAGAGTGTAGCAGGGTTACTGGTCATAAAGAATGTCTGGTTTGTCTTATAAATAAAAACATTCAAGGAATGCCTTATAATTCTTCTGTTAGAAGAATATCAGACGGAATCAGTACGTGGCCCATATTCAGACCTGCCAAAGTAAGGGCTACACAACTGATACAATTAATATTAGGTCTGTTTGATTAAGGTGTTCTGATTAGCAAGCATGGGAATTGAAAGAATAGTATTGTCAGCGTAAATCAAACAGACCCTTTATCAATTGTATCAGTTGTGCAGCCCTTACTTTGACAGCTCTGAATATGGGCCAAGGGTCTCTCTAAAGACCAATGGCCACTGTTGGTGACATTCGGGAATGTGTCATGAAATACCCCTTTATTGACGTGTGAACGTAAAGACAGAATGACAAAGGAACTAAAAGATCCACAGTGCTTCAAAGCTCAGTTTGTGGCCGGGTGTGACATCGTGGCCTGCCTGAACTATCGCTATGCTTGATTTTAAGTTATATTTAAGCGCTATGTTAAAGTTATTTAAGTAAAATATTTGACTAATATACTTTAAGTTATATATTTTGCAACAAAGTAACAAAGGTCTGGACTTTCAGGTGTGAAAGCACCCTTATAATAAAAGAGATAAAAATCTTCAGGAAGTCCAGTGTTGTAGCTATAAACGTTACAGTTATGTTATGCTATGTTATGTTATTGCCAGAGACACTAAAAGATAAAAGATATAACTACAGCATCAAAGGTGAAAAAAATTCTAATAGAATGTTCCACGATGCTACGTATGTGAAACCATGTGCCAGCTAGCTAGCTATAGCTAGCTTCTCAACCTAGTGAATCGGGAGACAAGACATACATATTCAGGGCTGGTACACATGTGCACGGCACACACACATGCAGTACACTCTCACACGTTTCAAACTCAGTATGTGTAAATGTCATGCACTGTAACTTTGTCACAAAGGAAAACAGTGGAGCAACTTCATGAATATTACATGCCCCTAACATGGTTGACATTCCAACATCTATGATATGGGTCTGTGGCGCAGGAAAATGGGCTGTGTGTGGAGGGGGGAGGGGTGGGGGGTTTGGGGGGGGGAATACAAGCAGAAAGTAAGTGACAGGAGAGAACATATTGTTTGTCAGTGTGTAACTGTGTCACTATTGGCTTGTAACAGACAGCATGTCTGTGTGTGTGCGTGTGCGTGTGTGTGTATGGTGCGTTTGTGTTCGGTATAATTTTGTGTTAATGCTGCCGGTTTAAAGAAAGACGTTGTGCTGGATCTCCCCAGGGGAGCTGAGAAACACTGACATTCCACTGAAAACTCAGATGTCACTGAGCTCATTACAGTCAGAGAAGACGTATCATATGGTTTGATAAAACACACCTGCGGCCGCTAAACCAGTACAGTACTCAACTGAGCCATCTCACACTGAATTACACATACTCATTTACCTGGGCAATGCAACCAAAACTATGAATGCATTATGTATTGTAATCATGTGACAATCACGTTTGTAATTTTTAGTTATGCCTAAAAATAATTTGGGATGTTTAGTGAGTAATT
Organism: Amblyopsis hoosieri; assembly: GCA_027564755.1. NCBI lineage: Eukaryota > Metazoa > Chordata > Actinopteri > Percopsiformes > Amblyopsidae > Amblyopsis > Amblyopsis hoosieri. The sequence continues at coordinate 13,952 of JAODUE010042734.1, read as the reverse complement.
ATTTTTGACTAACAGTGGGAAGCATAGTGTTGCATAATTATGAAAGTTTCTATGATATGCCTACTTATTTATAGAGCGTAAAGAAAGGTGTATGCCGTTGTAAGAGAATACGCACATGAAATGTCGCCTACTACAACTTTATAAAGCAAAGACTAAGTAAAATAAATGTTGGCAAATCAGACCTGTCCCCCCTTTTGGAGGGAAAATATATTTTCTGATAACAGGGTGAAAACACGCACCTCGTAAACATGCTACACATACCAAAACAGTTGAATGCATATACATAAGACAATAAATAATAAAATACTGTAGAGCTTATCTGTGCTCTGTCATGTCCTAATTCGTCTGCTCCACATCTGCAACTGGAGTGGCCTCCCTAAATATAGCTTTGCGTAGAAAAGGTCAAGAGTGTCTAATTAGGCCTGTGAGGTAGCTGGGACTTTAATCGACAACATGACGCCATGTTGTTAATTGCCACTGGCAAATTAAGAGACGCCATATTGACAATGTGAGTTAACGAGATGTGCTATTATTGGCAATGTACTCGCTGTCTTTCAGCAAAACCCACTCACTTTCCATTCATCGATTAAAATGATTCCTCAGCTGGGCTCCTACTGCTTATATACATCATTATCAGCGGCGATCAATCACTGATTATTAAATGAAATGTCCATTAAGGCTGACAATATTTCCATACTGGGCTCCAAGCCAGATGTGTGTGTGTGTGTGTGCGCGCGCGCGCGCACGTGCGTGTGTGTGGTGAAGAGGTGACAGGGCACAAACTAGCGCCAGGTGTATCTAGAGCACCCAGACAGCAGTGCAGTGGCCATCCTTTTCCGACGGAAGCCATTTTAGATGCATTCAGACACCATGAGGTCGAATCCCAGTTCCCTTTCAATCGTCAAGTTTCTTTCACTCGTGTTGATGGCACTGGCATCTTGTAAAAAAAAAAAAAAAAAACACACACACACACACGTCCACACACTCGCTCTCACAGTTCAAGTTCATCCAGCCACACACACACACACACACACACACACACACACACACACACACACACACACACACACACACACACACACACACACCTTCCCATGTTGCGTGCCGTAATGTGACACGCAAAAAGCTGCTTCCTCCCTGTGTGTCTTTTATTCCTGAGTCTCTCTATCACGGCGCCTTCTCTAATCCTAAATCCTAAAAAATACCAGATTTAAACATCATTTTGTTTTGTTTGTTTATTTTTTAAATTTTTTTCCTTGTTAAGGAATGGATTATGTAAAGGCACCGTGCAGTTATTTAAATTTTTTTTTCCACTAATTCGAGATATCATATGAAGTATATATTCTAAGACTGGTGATGCTGTTTCTCCTATCTCCTGTGGACAGTGGTGTGTGTGTGTGTGTGTGTGTGTGTGTGGGGGGGCGGGGGGCAAGGGATGGATGTGATGGAAGGATAGGCAGGGCTCCATGCGCACGCGAGTGGCTTGTATTGCTCGACAGGAAAACGTTGTCCCTGTGGTAACAGGCGCTGTCGGCTTTCAATCACACGACTTAACGAGGGCGAGCGCGCACGTGTGTGTGCGCGCTCGCCTGCCTTCGCACTTGCGCCGACGCTTATATAACTACTCCTCTAACGCCGTATCATTTATTAAAGCACGGCTATGACTCTCGGTGAGATGCAGCGGTGTATTCTATTTGTGTAAGTGCGCGTGCCTCTTTGAGTGAGTGAGAGAGCGAGCGAGAGAGATACATCGCTCAGCTGTTCGCTCAAACCGTCCTGGCTCCTTTGCTGTGGTGCAGGCATTTCATGTCGGGGGAGGGGGAAGAAAAAAAAAAATGAAATCGAGGAGATTTGGAGAGGGATGAGAACTGGGCTTCGGTGACAGAAAACTATGACAGTTAAGCATCTCCTTTTCTCTCTCAGCGTGTCTCCTCTCTCTGTTTGTCTGCCCCCCCCCCTCCACTCATCTCTCCGGAGTATCCGGGAGGGCCGGCGTTTGCCAATCTTTCATCTTCTCCCACATAATTTAACATAACACAGCACAATTTAACAAAAAAGCATTTGGGTATTACTTTCTGTAGCTCTGGGCGTGATTGCATGTGTGCACATTTGTGTGTGTGTGTGTGTCTGTGTGTAAGAGCGTGTGTGTGTGTGTGAGAGAGAGCGTGTGTATGTGTGTATGTCTGTCTGTCAACCAAGCACCCATGATTGGGCAGGAGATTTGCCAATGCTGGTGTGGTGGCCATTGCTGGTACTACAGCAAGATGCTGGTGGGAAGAAAAATACCCACATTGACAGGCCATTGGAAACACATGCCATTAAAATTTATCAGAAAATTTGAACTATTATTTAAATTTTTCATTAAAGATTTCAATAATAACGAATTATGTCATCATAGGCGTCATCATTATCATAGGCGACAAGCATGAAAGAAGGAGAGGACTAAGCGGAAGAAGAAGATGGAGATGAAGAAGAGGAAGAATTTTGATTAATGACCTCCTTATTGCTGCCGATTCTCACCATGTCAATATCCTCAGAATCCTGGACCCCTCTGCTGCCTTTGACACTGTCTGCCACACTTTCTTCATTCAATGCAAGATGCTGCTTCTCACCTACAAGGCCCTTCATGGCCTTGCACCCTCTTACCTTTCCGACCTCATTCACTCACACACCTCATCTCGTAGTCTCCGCTCCGCCAACTCAGGTCTGCTCACTGTCCCAAAATCTAGACTGTGCTATGGGGGACCGGGCTTTTAAGAGTTGCGGCCCCTAAACTGTGGAACACTCAGACTCTTTAATCATTTTTAAAAACAGACTGGAGATCTGTTCAGGCTAGCTTTTCCCATTCCCGTAGCCTGGTTTTAACACAGCTCTGTTTTTATTACAGTATGTAATTAATGCTTTGTGTTTGAACTATGTTGTACAGTGTCCTTGGGTATCTTGAAAGGCACTTGGAAATGTAATGTATTATAATTATTATTATGAAGAAGAGGAGGGAGATGAAGAGGAGGAAGAATAGAATGGAGAGGAAGAGGAAGGGGACAAAGGGGAGTGAGAGGAGAGCCTCAGACATGGCCTGTATGCGGGCCGCTTTCCCTGGGAGAGCGTGGCGCGCGGGAAGGTCGACGCACTGCTCTGTTTTTGCATTATTTAAAACTCAAAAAGAGCCACCTGCCGCCAATAGCATGTGGTGCTGTGGTGTGTGTATGCATATGCTGTATGTATGTATGTTTGTATGTGTGTCTGCACACGTGTGTGTGTGTGTCTCTGCGTGCTGTTTTCTATCTGAGCCTCTCTGCGGATTACAAACATGCCCTCATTGACAGTGAACAGCTTCTCCCAGCTCTCCAGTTCCCTCCATAGAAAAAAGGAGACGGTTACTTTGTCACCGGGAGTACCTGCCTGGCATCCGCGAGACCCTGTCTGTTGTCCAACACCATGGCAACCTATCTGGGGTGAGCACGGCCGCATGCAGCATGCTATTAGTGTGTCTATCTCTTTTATGGCTAGCTAGTCGAATGGGATGAATGGGTGGTTATGCCTAAGAGTAAATTTGTTAGAATGCATATGGTTCCAGCTCGTGACTCACCTCTCTCTCTCTCTCTCTCTCTCATATCTTTGCAGAACGGAGGCAGATGCCTTTGATGCCATGCTACAAATCACACATTTAGCTTTTCATCAATATTTCATCTATCCATCCCAGGCCCGGCTCTTTCTAGCTCTCTAAATCAACACTTGCTGTGGGGGACTGCTGAAGACTTTGGAAATGATTTGCTTTGCGCTGGAAATGAACGCAGAGGGGGGGGTGGGGTGTTGGTGGGGGGGGGTGGCAGGGGGGGATCTAATAAGTTGTTATTTGAACTTGACAGCAAATGGGAAAAGCACGGCAAAATAATTACGGTCACACCGCACTAGAGGAAAAACCAAGGATTTTTCTTCTTGCTTGGTATTGTAGTGTCTATAGGCACTGACAAGTCTTCCAAGCAAATCTTGATTTCACAATAACAGGTAAATAGAGTGGGGCACTCCATTTTATGATTTCAAACAGATGCCACTAGGGGCAGCATTTGCAGCGGGGATGTTGATTTTGCTCATCTGTCAGCAGCACAGCATAGAACAGTGGTTCTCAAACCAGGGGTCGGGATGCATGCTGTCCAATGTCCAATTGTCACATCTCTGTGGGGCATGGTAGATGCTGATCAATACACTATGAATTTAATAATGTATCAGAGTCCATGAAGGACCATGACAATGTTATTTGGCCCTCCAAATATAAGACAGAGAAATACTAACTGCGACGACCTGTGAACTGCCTTACCACTGCTAATGCCAAAACGTACTGTAACCTTCAACAAAATGAAAAACCTTAATTCTAAAATAAATCAATCAATCAATAAAAACCTGGTTACCTGGTTTCGTAATCTATTGGGCCATTTCACCCTCTGAAAAACCCAAATTCTAATTATATAAAGTACATTTGTTCTGCAATGATCTCACCAAGAAGCAATTGAATTTTTGTATTGATCCCTACCTTGTTTAGTTATGATCTTAAATCTTTTCAAGGCTCTTGTTAGCGTTAAAAGGTGGGTACACCTCTAGTTTAAAGAAGAAACTAGTTTCAGGTTTGTTTACTCAAGATAAGGACAATGTTATTTGTTGAAAAAATTAAAGATGAACTTGTGCAGAAATGTTACCAAAGCAAAATGGGGATAAAAAACATGTTACAGTATACAAATATAATCCCCCTTCTTCTCTTTGTTATTTTGTAGGTGGTGTGTGCATGCGTACTCTCGTGCTTGTGGCACAGGCTGGAGGTAATGAGCCATACAGAGATAGAGAAAGTGCCTCAAACGTGATGAAGACATACAACTATTTCCTTAAAAATAAAATAAAAAACAAGACAAGAAACAGAAAATGAAACGACAAGGAAAGGCATGAAATTAATTTTGGATTGGTCACAGCATTGCTTTTCTCAAATTTACCCATGCAACAGTTTTCGGGAAAATAATTTATATCCTATTTCCCGTTTTTTTTTTCCTATGGGAAATAACCTCGGAAAACATTTAGTTGAGCATATTATAATTACAAGCCACCAGTATGGTGTTAAAAGCTGTGGGTTCCTCTAAGCCAGTGGTTTGGCTTCTGTATCCCCTTTCAATTATTTTCCAGCAAAGTGCCCCTTTATGGGACTAGAACAGTTGTTCCCCAAATACAACTTTGGAAGAAACCTACATAAATAAAAATGTAATTATTACTAAATGGAGAGTAAGTTAGTACCATTTAAAAAGTGCAGATGGACACATCTATGTAATAAGCCAATTTAGATAGAAATTATTTAAAAAATGTTAGTCTTTCATGTACCCATTATGGGAGTACTATTGAATAGAACAATACATGATACCTATAAACCTAGAATTGATACAATTTACAGACAAAACAATAAAAGAATATCAGAAAACTGGCCACCATGGAGTCCAATTATATTAATATATATATATATAATTTGTTATTACTCTTTTGCTATTTGTAAAGTGTAAAGCTTAAATATCCACACTGTTAGCCACATTGTATTCCAATGAGTAATTTCATAATAGGGACATTTCTGTATAATTACAGGTGTGCTAAATTAGATTTTCATCTAACTCTGGAGGGGTTCCAGCTCCTATAGTCGTCTAATACAAAGCTCCCTCTCACTCTCATTCCACCTAAACTGGCCATTCTCCGTGAGTAATGGTCGGTGTCGTTCATTCCTGTGGCCTGGGCAGAAAATGCTATAGCGCAGCATAAAGCTGAATCAATGCCCTCTGTTTGTATATCAGTCAATAGGATCAGAGGCCAGGCCTGGCTAATTGATCTCCTCCTCCTTTAAAACAGCCCCTGGAGCTAAATGAGCACAGCCAGCCTCAATCAATGGAATAACACTTTCACAGGGTTATCCAACAGAGATTACTGACTAGCTCTTTAAAGCATAGCATAATACTAGAAATTAACTCGATTTAAATAATGTTAACGTACCACTTTCTTAAAGAATTACCAATGTACCAAGTAGTAGGCATTATATTGTCTTTATCAGATATTTCATTTTATGTACATACTGTAGCTATGGGTTTAGGCAGTTCCTATCAGCCTACACTTGCAGAACTGAAGCTACAGTATGTATTACATAACTGTTGTGTTACTAGTGGCACAACTGTATTAAAAGGTATATTAAGCTAATTGTAAGCTTTTTGACAAATTTACCAAATATCTCCTCACGGTAAGCTTGCTAGCTTAACGTTCTCTGAAAAATGTATCTGATACTTCTGCACAGCACTGGCTCTGTAAAAAGGAACACAGCAAAGTGGTGCCGACCGCACACAACATCCCAGCTTTCGCAATGTTTCCAATAGGGGCGGAGCTTCTGAGGGAGCGGTGTTTTGATCAAGTTCAAATATCAACAAGCTTTCTCCAGAATGATTATAAGAGAGGATTAAAATGAAGACAGCCTCAACTCATCCTCACTGTACCTGATGTCTGTATTTAGTCTTTTCTCTACAGTATTGGTTAACCAGCCAATTGGACTAATCCTGCCCAACCACAGAATGATGAATCACCTTTGATAGCATTCACAGCAACAGTTTAACCAGAGAAAAAGGAGAGCGAGCGCACTGGAAAGTAAATGGTAAGTGTTAAAGTAAACACCTTTGTGACGATAGAAAAATCTGTTACAATGGCACAAAAGGATTCAGTTGAGTCCTGCAGTCCTGAATTTCCCAGAACATTAAAACCTTTTCTCCAATTGCATGCTTTCAAATTAGATACAAACACACTTGTGCTTAACCGAGGCGTTTCATGGTGAATGGAGACAAAAACACTAGTTTATATACCTATACCTATGAAAATAGAGTACATGTATTTTATAAAAATAAATACAGAATATATTGATCCAAAATAGTATTCATTCAGATTCAAGATGCCATTCAAGATGTATCAACTTTTTCTAGCGAATCAAATTTTGAATCGGCAGAGGGAGGTGAAGGAAATCTCTTTCCTGCAGAGTAATATAAATATAAAAATATAAATATAAAAAACACAGTGAGAACATTTTTTTTTTTCCAGCAGCCTAAAACAAGCAAACTGTTTACTGTTTGCATTTCAACATGATACATCCACATCACGGCAAATGGGTGGATATGCGCCGTGTTGCTCGCTCGTTTATGTTTTCTATGACTCCTTCGTCTTCTCTTCATTAACTTTTGAATTAACTAAAGGCATAGAAAGGCCTACATTTGAGAACGCAAGCACTAGGCTACTAGGTTTTGGTGTCAGTGTTGTCTGTTGTCAATATGTTGTCTAAACAACATATTGTGTATCAGTTATAATGAATGTGGAGGCACAGTGAAGAAAAACATAAAGAAGCTATTGACTCAAGTGCCAGTTTCCAGTTTGGCATGAAGTAGACAAAGGCAAGAGGGCCTAAGAAACAGGGGAGGGGGGAGGGTTAAGGAACTCATAATTATAAGAACACTATAATCACAACTCCATTTTGACACCCATTTGAAAGCAGTTAAGTTCTTGTCAGCCTCACCTCTACCAATATATTCTCAATGGTCCTCGAACAGACAAACTCTGGCAAGGCCGATAAAAGATATTTGGCATGAGATGGCAGGAGTGTGTGGAGGCGGGCGTCGGAGATGAAGTGGGAGACAATGAATGGGGAGACGAGGTTGAAGACCAGAGGGTGGAAAATCTGACAAACGTATAGTAGAGTGTTTGTGTGTGTGTGTTAGAGAGAGAGAAATAGAGATATAGAGAGAATGTTAGCAGAAAGAGTGGTTGGTACTTCATTTAATGAAATGCTTTCTCAGGATTCAATGTGCCCCCCCCCCCCAGCCCTACACATCGTAGTGTACTGTGGCGGCTGAGGGATCTAAAATTGAGCCTCAGAGGACACCGCCTGCCCTAGCTTCTCTGCCCTAAGGTGGGAAATAACCTCACAATTTACCCCGGGAAACTTTAATTAGCGGCGAGCGATCAACTACCGTCGTTTATGGCCAATCCCTCTTGTTGGAGCATCGGCTGTCTCTCTGGTGCGCTCCCCTATCCGAACCCCCCCCTTCTCTCTCTCTCTCTGCCGTACTGTACTCCTGTACGCTCTATGTTCTGATGACCTGAGAGGCGCCGGCCAATGAAAGACAAAAGGTAAAATGGTTATGGATTTTGTTTTTTCATTTTTTCTTTCGTACGCAGCCCAAGCCATCCCCGAGATGATTAAGTAGTTCATCGGGCAGAAATATAGAATCCTTCCCAGCGTGCTCATCGACCTGTCCTATAGATACATTAAAACGCCGGCAGGAAATCGTTGGCCGATGCACTGTGCTATGGATTTGGACGGGGGGAAGAGGGGGGGGAACGCGGATGAGGGCGGATTGATCACTGCTCGTGTCTTTGTGCACCGGCGTACCCCCCCTTCCCGGTCCCGAGAGACACACCCCTGCAGTGAAACACGCATGCACCGAGCGTACGCTCCAAATGAGCTACAGTGCCTAGTTCATGCCCCTGGCATCTGCTGACGCTGCTCCTTCGCGACCTTAACCACAGTATGTTTGGTATTATCATCTCGGGATTGATTAAAGTCAGGGTGTTCCTTTATTCTGGAAATGGATGTAAAGGCGTGTATATACTGAATATCACCGTGTATGCTTTTTTTTTACATGTTTTTTACAATTATTGACCCTTTTTTATACTGTAGTAGTCCTACCGATATTTTATTTGTGAGTAACGTGTGTCATATACAAATATCTGTATGACAGGGGCCATAACATAATACAAAAAAGGTGTGTATTCCTAAATAAAGATTATACATTGTATAGTTCATAACAATACATATTTGATTTGTACATATTCCCTAGGGGTCATTTCTCCAGTGAGAACCCCCCCTTCCCTCTTATGTTAGGATTCAGTCCCAAACAGAATAACAAGCAGAATAACTCTATTAAGAACAATAGGGAAACAGTCTAATTATTTATTCAGATACAGCTTGTAATATCACTGTGTGAGGGCGAGGTGTGAAAGCGCAAGTGAAATACTTTGCTTCTCCAATTGCACAGTACAGACTGCAGAGAGAGATATGCATAGTTAGAAGTATTGCGTACTGTATCTTGCATACTTGGCAGCAAGACAATTTAAATATACAGTATTAGCAAATCTGCGTTGAAAGCCATGGTTAAAATGTATCTCCTAAAAATGCAGTTTTGCAGGTATCCCTAAACTACGTTTATCAAGAGGAAGTGGCAAAGATAATTTGTAAAGTCTCAATATTGACACTCCATCATGTCAGGTGTCTAAAAAATGTCTAAACATATCTATTGTCCAATAGTACCAATAGTACAAATAGTCAATGTCTAATGTCTATATGTCTATTGTCCAACAGTACCATAGGTTAATGGAACAACAAGTAATTTTAAATGAGCAGCAACATCTAGAAATGCATGCTATTACTGTAGGATAACCATTTCCCAAATTGCTCTCTAAAGCCTCTCTATTACACAATGTCTCACTGCTCTAAAGCTAAGGAAATAATTCAAATACCAGTCAAACACCCCCGGGATCTGAGGAAAGTGTAATTTTCCAATACTGTATATTATTCCACTTTCAAAAAATCTCAGTACGTTATGAATCAAAGAATAATAGCAATGGTTGTGGTTCGATAGGATTTTGTGTGATTACATTTTTTAAAAGTTTATATTAAAAAAGTAAAAAATAAAATAAAAAATGTATTCTTTGAGTTGTTCCTTAAAATAAAATAAAAAATAAAAAATTTAAAATAAAAATTTAAAATTTAAAAATTTTAATGACACATTTTTTTTAAATAAACTAACAATTGGAAATTGAATAAGAATTTTGGAGAGAATGAAAAATGACAGGTCAGCCAAAAAAAGTATAACGGAGTCTATTGCACACATGCAAAGATAAAATTTGTTGTTGCTATGGAAACCCCGACAAGTAAATTGTCAAGACACGCTGAAGATCACAAGATGCGCACCAGTGCCTTTTTCTGCTTTCATTATTTTACTGTAATAAGCTTAACAAAGTTGACCTTTCAAAAAGAGCTTACATGTAGCAAAACATACGTACATGTAACATACTGTACATATTAGTACACAGAACACTTTTTTTTCCCTTTCTATTTTTCTACAACGCATTGTTGGTCTATTATTGCACTTAAAACAAAAATTTACTAAAAACTAAAACCTTTGCCTTTGTCAATGAAGGAATTGCGCTTGAAATTGTACTCACAGTATGTCTCTGGATAAAAATGTCTGCTAAATTGCCAAATTCTAATTGCAATTGAGGCGTGACCAGCACATTCGTTTGTAAAGCGATCTGTAGAAAGCGTCTCCAAACAAGATGATAGTCTGTTACCTCAGTCTGCCACGCAGCTGAATGAAATTAACTAAATGTAAATTGCAGGTTTTATGGGCCGTTTCACAGTGCTGCTGTAAGCAGGCAGAAGCAGGATAAATGTTTAAACAGGTTATAAACCTGTTAAAGCAACTATTATATTTTTGGGGGTTTTTACCAATCTGTCTCACATGTTTTTAGATTAATTACAGGTAAAGTCAGCTATAGCAAGCTAATTGTAAGCTAATACACATACATTGTAAAAATTCACCAAATATCTGCTCACATTTCGCTAGCTTACCGTTCTCTGTGCGTAAAGAATCCAACACTTTTACACAGCCATGGCTGTAAATAGGACCATAAACAACGTGGCAAACACCGCTCACATCAACAAAGCCGTAGCACTACGCTTTGCTTCACAATGCATTTCTGTGTGTGAGGAGGCGCTGCGGAGGACCGCGGAGCGGTACTGTTTTGATATGAGCTCAAAGTTAGCAAGAATGACTGACCCTGCCTTTAATGTACAACTGAACCTATTCCTTTTCTCTCCAATTCCCATACTCTCCTAACCAGAACATCTGCTAATCCCCCCTTTCTTTCTCAGTTACATGGGTACAATATGGAGGACGTCTCTCCAGTGAGTAAGTGCTGGCCAACATCCCGTGACCTCTCCCCAGCTCAGACCATCTGAGCACATTCCCCTGTGGCGACGAAGGGCGATGTCAAACTTAGTCAATGTCTACGCGTGGCCCACCTCTCCCTTCTCGTTTTCCTCATATCTGCCTCATTCTGAATAACAAACAGAACACACAGAGAGAGAGAGAGGGAGAGAGAGAGAGAGATAAGGTTTGCTACAATGTGAGCTGTGAACCTTCACTCTGGCGATACTTATCAGAGTATAGAAAAGACCTCTTATTGCAAACAGCAAATAAATCACGCATAACGTTAGACAGAAAGACCAGTTAGTCTGAATGTCAAATGTGCACAGTACGATAGACTTACTGTAGCTAATATACGGTAGATTCAGATGACTATTGAATGAAATTAAACTTTAACCCTAACAGGCACATTTATTATATGAATCTATCAAATCATTTTTACAATGTTTATTCATATTCCAGTTTGCATTGCTATTGTACTGTGTTTCTACAGTACTACTACTTAATTAAAGGAAGGAGGAAGTGGGAAACTAAAGTGTATTCAGGCAGTGTGTTCTTAGTGGAAATTTCCCGCTACTGCTGAGTATTGTGCACATCCTCACTATGAACTAAACTTTTAGTTTTTATTTTATTTATAAAATGATGTCCGCCGCGTGCTGAGGTATATACTGTATATACTGTACATACTGTGCATTGCCTATGCTGCTCAATCTCCACCTGCTGTGCAAGAACTGCAGATGAAGGAGTGATAGCTGCTTTAATTTTCATTCATTGGATTCATTTAAGACAGGCCACGCTCACATCCATGCCTAAGGGTTTCTTGGTGTGTTACTATATAAGTCATATTATTATAAAAACATGACGTTTTCACTGGACATGTCTGATGCCTCAGAACACCACACGTACACACATGCGCAGCGTCGCGCGCGCACGCACACACACACACACACACACACACACACACACACACACACACACACACACACTACACTACACTACACTAAAGACAGGATGTACTGTAGGCGATGACAATATTTCCCAGATTTATTTTCTTAATCCTTTCTGAAATGTATTGTCAGAGTTGAGCTCCAGGATCCAAGACACGCACGCATGCACACGCAGGCTCTTAATGCGAGTCCTATTAAAAGGAATTAGAACACAAGTCTGTGTTCTTTGCGTGTAATCTAAAGTTTTAATAAAGCACTAAGCACTGTATGAGACTTCATTCACACAATTATGCTCCTCCAGCAAGATATTCAACTCCTCTAATTGTACAGCCGCCACACCAATTGGAAAGCTTTTGGAAAGCTTAGATAAAAAAACAAATACATTAAAATTATAATAGTTTTATATTGCTACTGAACCCAAACAAAACTGTCTCTCTATTGAATGCTGGCAGGCACTGTAGCAACAATATAAAAGCAAGAGATGGGCATTTTACTGGTTATATTTTAGTTTATAGCAAAGAAAGAATGGCAGATTGGATTCGCAGATAGAGAGAGAGAGAGAGATAGAGAGAGAGAGAGAGAGAGAGAGAGAGAGAGAGAGAAAGAGAGAAATAGACAGCTAAGCTCTTTTAGTAACCCAACGCCCTGGTCTGACCTCCCCTCCGCCCCCAAACTCCCCAATATCCTCCTTGGTGACTCAGTCACCACAGCAACAGAGCAGAGGATAAATCGCCACGGCGATCGCCCTGGGACGTGCAGTGCATGGGAATGCAACGGCACGACCTGCTGCCACAATCACTACGACTACACGCACGCACACACACACACACACGCGCATGAGCACACACACACACGCATGAGCACACACACACGCATAAGCACGCAAATACAGTATTTCCCAACAAACAAGGTAATTCCCTGGAGATGATTTGCACAAATAGTGTCTAGGAGAGGATCAGGACCACTAAAGTATGTCCTCTTGGAAGCCATAGGTCAACAAATGCTAAGAACCACTGTTTTAATGCGTTTGAAGAGCTTTGTCTTAGTTTACTTACAGCGTCATGATGACGCATACAGTAAAATCAGTAACGTCATTTTTGTATTACCTAGTTATAGTAACATAATCTGATTACAACGTCACAGCGGCATTGTTTGAAGTACAGATACTTGTGTAAAAAAAATACATGTAAAAAAAGTTAAAGCACTGATTCACCTTCTGTCCTCAAGTAAAAGTTCAAAAGTACAGGCTCTGAAATGTACTGAAAAGAAAAAAATGAGAAATTGTGAACGACATTAAATTGTACCGGCTGTTTCTGGGCAAAAGCTAACTGACCCTCGAGAGAACATTAATGTTTTGATAATATAATAAAATATAATCTAAATAATGTTATATATATATCCTGATATAGTTTTTTACAATTGCTAGGACACAAAACTCTTAACATGTGAGTACAACAGCAGTACGGTGGCCCAGTGGACAGCAGGGCCAGTAGATAGCAGGCCCAGTAGATAGCAGGGCCAGTAGATAGCAGGGCCAGTAGATAGCAGGCCCAGTAGATAGCAGGGCCAGTGAATAGCAGGCCCAGTAGATAGCAGGCCCAGTAGATAGCAGGGCCAGTAGACAGCAGGCCCAGCAGACAGCAGGGCCAGCAGACAGCAGGGCCAGTAGACAGCAGGCCCAGTAACCAGCAGGCCCAGTAGACAGCAGGCCCAGTAGATAGCAGGGCCAGTGAATAGCAGGACCAGTAGATAGCAGGACCAGTAGATAGCAGGACCAGTAGATAGCAGGACCAGTAGATAGCAGGCCCAGTAGATAGCAGGGCCAGTAGATAGCAGGGCCAGTAGATAGCAGGGCCAGTAGATAGCAGGCCCAGTAGATAGCAGGCCCAGTAGATAGCAGGGCCAGTGAATAGCAGGGCCAGTAGATAGCAGGGCCAGTAGATAGCAGGGCCAGTAGATAGCA
>JAODUE010042724.1:0-11442 GCA_027564755.1 Amblyopsis hoosieri | reverse complement strand
TAAACATCAACGTATAATAATGTATACATTAATATGGATGTTTAAAAGGTCCTCTATACGATATCTTAAACATCAACATATAATAATGTATACATTAATACAGCGGCGTACTTGTGTATTGAGCAGAGAATCACATCTGTGTTTGTTTTGCTCTTGGTTCTGTGTGGCCATGAAAGCTATTCACCCTTTATGCCAGACCAGAAAGACCCAGCGTTCCATGCAAGTCAATGGGGAGGTCCATGGAGTTCACCTTACTATTGCCCATTATTTCTCTATGGTGTATTTTGAATATATAACGTCAATCTAATGGTTTTGAGATTAAATTGACTTCGTTCCAGGCCTTGGACGGTAGATGTAGCTGTCTGCGCTGCCTACATCAGCCCCCACAGCACAATGCCGTTGGTGACATGCCCACTTAAGAGACCGGAAGGGTTCCATTTGTGCTTCCATTGAAATGCATTACAACGGAAATGTATTGTTAATATCCCAGCATGTTTCCCAACGCACCTCTGCTTGAGGGCGGGGATCTCACTGGGCTCGGGCTCCAGCAGGTCCTGGGAGAGGTTCACGTCCTCGGTCTCGCGCAGCAGCACGTAGATGGGTTCGATCTGCTCATTGAAGCGCGCCACCAACGTCCTGGCATCCTTCTTGGGCACCGCGGACTCATCCTCCTCCACCTCCGTCTGGCAGAATGTGCAGCGGAACGTTCCTGGACGGACAGGAAGAGCATGTCGAGTGAGGGGATTATGGTTCAGTCAGGACCACTATTAGTCAACATAAGCATTTGATTTGCATTGCAGTTATTTAGATTTAGCGGTATGGCCCTGTTCCGGGAGCTTCCAGGAGATTCCTGCCCTTCCACGCATGAAGTAGGGCTGCTTGATTATGGAAAAAAAAATCTGAATCACGATTATTTTACATGCTTACTCTGACTTAGGAAAGATGTTGAAGTTATTGAACATAACAAGAAAAACTACGCAAGCCTAGTTCAGCCGGACCGAGCAACCTGATGCCCTTATATGGGGAAAGCTAGCTCGTCCTCGTTAGCTGGCCCTCGCTGAAACAGTTAATCTGACTGATTTACGAGTGGAAGGATGATAACAGTATGAAAAAAAAACACACGTCAGGCACTCAGTAAGCGACCCAACGGCTAATGACCACCAAAACCATTTAATATTACTCACACAGCTTGTAGTCCATCTTTTGTCATAGGCACAGAACACTAAAGCTAGAACTACACCAAGGAGTGGCCGAGCGACTGGGCGGCTTCTAGCGACAGCTTAATTACCATTTCTGTCGGTTCCACACGCAAGCGTACGCTCGTGCGAGGACGCTCTTTCAGCTACCTTCTGAGTCTGCGCGGACAACCCAGAAAACTGCAACAAGGAAGTTGTGGCACTATTACTGACTGGTCACGCTAGTAAAGCGCGAACCACAACACTGACCCCAAAATCTAGTAGCCTAGTGCGTGTTTTATCAAATGTAGGCCTTTCTAGGCCTTGTTAATTCAAAAGTAAATGAAGAGAAGACGAAGGAGTCATAGGAAACAGAACAGGCAAGCAACACAGTGCACATCCATCCATTTGCGCTTTGTGATTTGGAGGTATTATGTTGAAATGCAAACAGTTAACAGTTTACTTGTTTTTGGGCTGCTGAATAAAAAGAAATGTTCCCACTGTTATTAGGTTTTGTTTTTTATATTGATATTACTCTACAAGAATGTCTGAAAAGCCTTTACCTAGATTCTGATGGGTGGAAACGCTAGATATTTATTTCACCTCCCACTGCCAATTAAAAAATTGAATCGCTAGAAAAAGTTGATAGAGCGGTCGGTCCAGCGGCTACACCAAAGAGTCAACCAGTGACCTGGCGATTTCGAAGCAGTCGCTTCCACGCGCACGAGCGAAAATCGCTGCAGTGTAGTTCTATCTTAACACACTGGGTCATAGAAATGCAGTTTCATTATATGGATTGGAGCCTGTAAATCCAGAAACCTAAAAATGCAGCTACTAAACCGATCAGCTAGCTGAAATGTTACTGTCTTCTTCTCTGGAGTTTCACGCTATTGGTGCGTTACCTGTGGAGAATGAGAATTATTTCCAGCATGCTCACAGCAATTATAAGATAAAAAGGTGGCCTGTCGTCACATCCCCCCTCCACCATTCTCATCCTATGAAACATTGGTGGGACAAAAGGCAATTTGAGTGAAACCCAAAGAGAGAAGAACACACAAATGCAGTCTGTTATGTCTGTTGATGGAAGACTTATAGGCTAAGAGAGGTGTGATTGTAGCTTATGACGAGGATGCACGCACGCACACACGCACGCACGCACACACACAGTGCCAGTCTAATGCTGCCTACAAATCAACAACTACATGAAAGGATGATTGTTTTGCAAACCCCACAGCAAGGCCACAAAATGTTCGCTAATTGCAGGCAGCTGAGCGCGTTTAAAACAGGTTCCAATTAAAGTGCACAAGCTTTTGGCCGTCAACACAGGCAGACGTTTATCATCTAGGTTAAAGTATCCACCAACACGCACAGAAATTATGTCATCTGTATAAATGTGTTAGAAAGTGCAGCAGCAAATCTCTTTTCCAAACGCCAAAGAGAAGTCAGACTGACAGAAGCACTTTTAGTTCAGCCTGCAAAGTCTTGGATTCCCTTGAAGAATTGTGGGTCTGCCGTTCTTTAACTATTCTGGCAAAAATTTTATAATGATAGAAAGAGAGACGGAACGCTTCTGGTCTCTTAAGTGGCCGTGTTTGCTGTGGAGGCTGATGTAGGCAGTGCCCAGACAGCAACATCTACCACGGAGATAAATAATGGGTATGTTGAAATCCGCAGACCTACCAATTGACTTGCATGGAACTCTAGTCTGGGTTGTTCTCATCTACATACAGGGTGAAAAGTCCCCCCCTCCCTTCCAAAAATCTAATAGATAAGTGCTGCCCGTTGGAACAGCTCTGTTAAATGATATTCTCTCTGGTTCTGTGGCCTATACAGCCCACACAACATTCCAGCCATCGCGAGATAAAGGGGCCTTCTCAGCTGGCGCCTGGCAACAGGAAATGGTCAGCGGGTATCTTTGAGAGACGCCAGAGTGAGAAGTTGGTGGTGGGGGAAGAGGTAATGATGAATGGCAGGGCACCAGGTTTTGGTGCCAATATGGGCGATGAAACAACATGGTAGACGCACGCACTTCGGAAACACCCATAGCGGCAACACAAAAAGTGGCTGTCCATCTTCAGGTCTGGTCACAGCATCAGACTGTGACTTGGACCCACAATTCCCGACCCAAGGAGGGCCACTCAAGACGAGAGATGTAAGGACGACACAGATTCAAGCAGCGGTTGCCATATTGACTTTCCTCGCAGCCGAGGAGGGTAGTTGTCGTCGTGTGACGTGTCAATATGCATTTGCATCTGTGCGTCGGCAGCGATTGTGTGCGCCCGTGAGCTACAGGTGTGCCACTGTTCACACCTTGGAAAACCAAGAGTGTCATTTCTTAGCCTCGCGAGATCAGGATGGTCTCGCTTCAGTTTGATTTCACAGAGAGAATCAGTCTGGAAAGCCTAGAAATCATTGAGAACGTGTCCGAGTAGCAAATTAACTTACCAATCAGTGTTGTATTGATAGCTATGCGGGTGTGGTTTAGATTTGCCGACAGCAAAAATGACCAGACGGTTCATCCAATTAACAATTAAGTGTTTTTTTCCAAACAGTTTCAATGGACGGCTCCCCAGATGGGCGTGTGACATGTCAGGTTAGTCATTGCCCACCTCAAGACCAGATGCAGCTGTCAGGAGAATCCTTTAGTTACCTACTGATCTCTTTTCAGCAGCCCTGTGACTTTCCTATTAGGCCCCACTTGCTTCTCAGGGATATGAACCCAACAAGAAACAATGTCACCCCCCCGATTGGTTTTACAGTAATACTAGTCACGAAGCAGCATTATTGAACTGGCTTGATGAGAATTTCTTAGACTAAATTAGACACCACAGTCTATTAAGAACAGAGGTAGAGAGATGTTTACATTTTAATTTTATATTCCGGATTTTATAAAAGTTTTAACCTTGAAGTTGTTATAGTTCATGTTCTAAGCAGAAACGGTTTGAAAGCAAACTGAGCAAACCGTGCATGGGATTGCCTGATTACTAGTTGCTTGATTGCATGATTATTCATTTTAACTGGTTGGTCAAATGTATTCGGAGTTAAAAAATAAAATAAAAGCAAGGATAGAGTATAAACTCTTTAGATTGACTGACAGAGGACACTGAAATGTAGGGTTTCACATTACCATCATGATCCAAATGCGAGAAAAAAATGACAGCAATTGGGGCCAAACCGACAGGAAACACAAACACACACGCAGTCACACAACACACACACACGCAGTCAGTCACACAACACAACCACGCGCAGTCAGTCACACAACAACGCTCATTCACACAACACACAACACACAAACACGCATTCACACAACACAAAAACATGCATTCACACAACACAAAAAAATGCATTCACATAACACAATAACATGCATTCACACAACACAAAAACATATCTCATTAGTCAAGGTAAGTGGCTACATGACCTTAATGTCAGCTGGGATTAGTGCAAAAACGAGATATAGAAAACAAAAAAAAGATGACGACAGCAGGGTACATTTACACAACAACCTGTAAAAATGCCAACTTTGTGTGTGCGTGTCAGTGTGTGTACAGGTGTGTACGTGTGTGTGTGTGTGTGTGTGTGTGTGTGTGTGTGTGTGCGTGCACGTCAGACTTATCTGAAACAGCTCAAATGTCATTTCTTGCGGTGTGGTGCTCCTGAGTGACTGGCCCAGTGCAGGATTACTGCGTCCACAGCGGGATTTGACACAGACCAGCCGGCCAAGAAGAGATGACTGCAATGGAATGGCTAAGAAAATGGCAGCCGCATTGCCACGGGAATTACAATAGTGTACTGTATGCCGAGTGTTCCTAAAAATATAATTTAAATAGAATGCACAGGTCTGGGTTTTACATCTGTGTAAAAACAAAATTTTTTATGAAATACTTCTTTTAACAAACAACGCTAGTTGAATGCAACTAGCAATAAGCTGATCAACAATCAGAGAACGCCAAATTAATTAGGGTTACGATCGTCTGAGGAAAAGGTGAGCGCTACCTTCCCATAATCAATATTGGATTACACATAAGATGGAGAACACCTGCTGGAAAAGAGCTGTTCACCAGAGCCCCTGGGGCTACCCTACAGGGGAAGAGTGGCCATGAAACGGACTGCAGAATCTACAGCCGCGAGCGCACCTAGCCATGTGACTTTTTGGTAATACATTATTTAGCTCATGTCACCATTGAGGGAGAACAAGATATAAAAATCATATTCAGATCATCAGCCTTAATTGTTTCAACAGGGTAGAGGTGGAGATTTGTCTGAGGGACACATTTTGACTGTCATCCAGCAAGGTAGTGTAGGTTTTCCTTAGCCTCGCGAGCCCATCCTGATCGTGCGAGTTTCAGTTTAATTTCGCCATGAGAATCAGTCTGGAAAGCCTCGGAATAATTTTTAATGTGTCAGAGTAGCAAATTAACACTTCTAATCAGCGTAGTTTATAGCTATACGGGCATGGTTTTCCAATCAGCGTTGTGTTTATAGCTATACGGGCATGGTTTAGGTGTGCCGACCATGGTGCCGACAGCGAAAATGACCAGATGGTTCATCCAATCAACGGTCAAGTATTTTTTTGAAAGTACAGCCATTCACAAACAGTTTAAATGTAGATGGACTTGTGACAACAATTCCTCTGGCATGTCAGCTTAGGTTTTCCTGGCCTGGACAGATATATGCTATATAGCCCTCTTAATGTGTTTTTGCTAACAGTAGGCTACAATAACAGATAATAGATGGTCAATTATAATCAATATAATGGACCTTTCAGACTCAGGCAGTAAGACCCGCCCCAGATGTCCCAGAAACTGTTGGAGCTTGTGGGACAGTCTGAGATTCTCTCTTGTATTCCTAATAATATTGCAGTGTGCTTCTTGCCAAATTAGTCTACCTTGTCAAACAGAGAAGAATCACCTTCTTTATTCAAGGACAAACTACAGTACCATATTCATAACATGATAGCAAACACTGGCTGTAATGCGTACTCTGGCCATATAAGAAAGTATTAAACAGCTACAACAGCTATGTACGCAGCCAGTACTAGTAACGGTACTAAAGGTGAATGCATATTTTCCGCTATCTTACATTCAGCCTTGTGTTTGTTTGTTGTCTACATTCAGTTGCCTCCCATAAGATTCAATCCCACCGTAACTTTAGCAAACTGTGTTTTCTTGTTTGAAGAGAGGACGATGAGCTCACTGAGCAAATTAGTCTGGCAGGACATCTCGTTGGAATTGCATGTTCCCGAAGCGCATCTAGTGACAAATGTATAAAGCCCAACGCCCATTGAAGGCGTCGATGCGCGTCAAGAGATGCCGGAGTTTTAGAACTAGTTATTTTTAATGGGGGCACGCCCACTGGCCGCGTCTGACGCGAGGTTAAGAACGTGGTTCTGTTTCATGGGCGTCAAGCCAATGAAGCCATAAACATGCATGGAATATCTGCAGGTTTCTGTGGAGCTCCGTCAATTTGACTTTACCTTTTGAACGTTGCATTCCTTGACACATCGCCAAACGACGTGGCCAGTGGGCCTTAAGGGCGCACAATAATTAATTTAGCGTTAATAGTGCCCTGTGAAAACGGATGCTAAAAAAGGTACATCTACCCCATGGCAACCTACAATAAACAGTACAGTAATCTTCTGCTGTGTGACCTGTGAGACTAGAAACCATTGAATCAATGTGTCCCAAATTGTAGCATCCCGTTCAATACAGTTGGGCGGTAAATTAGGAATACACTACACACACTACTGTGTCGTTATGCAAGACCAGCGTGAATGAAAAAAAGGGTTACGGTATCGATCCTGTTTTGTTTTTACCCGATACAAGACTGGGATCAATTCATTAGTAGTCTGACAAATAACCGCAACAACTAGCTTTGTTTGTGGGACGTCAGGCGTTGCTAAGCAAAATCATGTAATCTGATTGGTTATTATTCTACGTGTGATTGACATGTCTGAATGGTCCATTTGATCCAATACATTCCAAGTGAGCAATCTAATCAATAAAGGTTTAATTATCTTGAGAGCATTGCAGTAAAAGAAAATAAAAATTTGGATTATTTCTATTTCATTCAAATTCAATTGCCCGGTGACGTTTTGAACTATACATTTGATTTGTATGGCACCATCTCCCTGTCTTTGACAGTTAGTATCCTAGCAACAGATGCGGCTGGTTTGATGGCTGCCCACTGATTGGCAGTCAGTGACAGCTTACTGTGACAGACTATCAAGTCGGACCCAATATGAATGCACCAACATGAATAAAAATAAATTATGTGTGTTATAGCTCAATGGCATGCTGGGGCCTTTTGTGCTCGGATAATAGATTGTATTTGCTCAAACATACTGTAGGAACAATTACACAATTAACACTATGTACAGGCTAACCCAGGTTAAACCTCCACACCTCAAGCGACCGTGGGTTATCAGTGTGGACACGCTTGATCCAGGCACAGATTAATTGCTCCAAGCGGAGCAAGTGCAGGCCAGAGTTGTTTACCCCGTAGCCATGGGTTACTTATCCTGGCAACACCGCCCATCTACACCCACACCCAGGCCTAGATGAACAAGGCCTTCTGTTTGCCTTGCGTAACAACAATGGATGGCTACCGGGTGTTGTGGACTGATGCGATGTCCATTAGACAACAGGTCAGTCTGGACGGATGCCAGCTCTCAAGACACACTGGGAATATGGAGAGGGAGAGAGGCAACAGCAGGTAAATGGTGGAATACAACAGAGAAAGAGAGAGAGAGACACACAGAGGCAGTTGTGCCTGACAGACCTGTCCATCTGTACCTCCAAAGTGCCTTTCCATTGTTTATGACTTTGTCGCTGTGGCAGAAATGGATCCCTCTGGCTTGCTTAATATTGTTCCTGGCAAGCAGACAACAGCCCTAAAGACCAGGTGCTGTTTGCTAATGTGGGTGCTAGAGGAAGCCAGCTTTTTGGAAGGTTGATTTCTCCCCCCCAACCGCCCACCTCCCCCCTCTGTTAACGACACAAAAACAATTCTGGGTGCCAACATTTTCTGGGGGAAAAATAAGGAGTCGTATTGGCTGAAAAGGGTATATGTGAAATAAACAGAACAGGCCATACAAGGCACTGTACCATCCCAACTGTCCCTTTTGGACACAATTCAGTTAGAACATTCAATTTCAGTTTGTGCAGTTTTGTTGTTATAAATTTTTTTTTTTTTTTAAACATGCTCTATTCTTATTGGCCATCTGACACTTGGAGCAAGAAGATACGTCAGAGATGATTCGCTGCAATCCAGTTATTATGCCACACCTGGCTGGTGCCAAATCTGGCCGCCCTGCTTTACACGACGATGGGAACAGATTCCAATATTAATCCAGCGCTTCCCAAAACAACTGGACAAACCTTTAAGAAACTATAGCGTCGTTTATATTCTCTATTCCAATATCACTGAGCTAGGTGAGAGAGGACACAGAAAACAAAACAGTCCTAATGAGACACGTTCGCCAAATGCCAACTCTTCCACTCGCGGTGCCTTCGCTTCCATCAGAGCGCTTACACAGCCCACTGCTATGACTAAGCCCTCCAGTCTTCTGCTGTGTAGTGCCACAGCAATGCTCCCTACCCACCTAATTTCCTACTTGGAGTCCCCTTCCCCATTTGTGTCTGCCATCACGACACAGAGTTGAGTGTGGGTGTCACCATGTTGTAGGCCTTTTCGCAATCACCGTCAGGATTCAAGAATAACGATCAAATCTTCAAACAGCGCTAAAAACAGCAAATAAATTATTTAAATAAACACGATACATGACAGTTGTGTGAACAGCCGTCACAGCATTTAAAAGCTTGTTACCATCAGGTGTTTACGGCTCGGAAATCATTTGTTAGAGAAAATAAACCACATTTCTCAGAACTCTCCACTCTTGGCTGAACAACACTTTAACAGAAAAATACTTTTACTAACAAGATGCTTAAAAAAGGACTGAGAAAATCTTCTGTGTGCTCAATCAGCATCCAAAGACTTGATGTGGCAGCTGCTGCCAAATCAATTTTAAACAATAAGGTACACACGTTTTGTTGTGGTTTTTGCTTATAAAGCAAACACAATAACAGTATTAAAAATGCTTTGTGTCTTCACACGCCTGTCAGACAAACAGGCAGGGAATTACAGCTAGGTACATTTGTCAGTGTACACACTGTATTATTTATTATTGAGGGGAAAGAGAGAACATAGAGTTCTTCTCACAGCACCTCTGAACACCTTCTGCACCACACAACACTTTCACAGCCTTGACAATGTGTGTCCAATGGGGGGGGGGGGGCTTCTGAAGGAGCACCCTATTGCAATAAAGGGAGATGTCTTTCTGTTCTGAGCAAGATCAAATAATCGAACAGTCGTTCTCCAGTCCAGTCCATCTCCCGTCTGACACCACCCTTAGGACAGACGGGACACATGCTTGAGTCTACAGATGAAAGCTTATAGGGATAGTAAGGGAGTACCACTAAAAGGAATTCACTCATAAACAATGGATTTCAGTGCTGGATGATATTCATGCAGGTCTATCAGCGGCCTGCAACCTGCTACTCTTTAGCCCCTCTACGGTGGCTACATGTGGCTTTGACGAACATAATATAGAACTTAATCTAGACTTTGTCCTCCCCCCCTAAATCTCAAATTAGATTTTATATTGCCAGCCGGTGTTCTGATTTTATCTGTATTCAAATTGATCTAGTCCATTCAAAATCGGAACTGTACAGTAGTTGGATATAGTATTTAGTGTATTCCGTTTTTAAAGGTCATGCGCATGAGCAACACCTGCACCCACCTAACATTTCACGGTCCCACCGGTTCAAAATAACTTCTATGCACTTGGGCAAAACATACGAATCACTTCTAATTTAGATCTGTAGAGCTAAAGTCACTTCCACGTTATGGGACCTTAGTTTGGAAAAAAATTTGTATGGTAGTCAACGGCGAGAATAACATTATTTTTAGATCCCGTTTGAATTGTGACACGAAGCACACATATGATTTTTGACTATATAAAAGATAATTGTTCAAGTCAAGAACGTTGCAGTTTGTTGAGAAACTATAAAGTAATCTTTAGTTTTGTGTGTAAGCTCTCAGTGAACTACATCTTTGGTCTAGCACAACACACGTCACCAAAACAACGCTCTCTTCGGTTTGAGGATTGTGGCATGAAAACGTCATGACACTCTTATACTTCAACAAATGCATGACAAAGTGAGACTTTCTTGACTCGAATAATTTTCTTTTAAATAGTCAAACAACATATGTGTGCTTCATGTCACAATGTAAACGGGATCTAAAAATAATTGTATTATCGCCGTTGACTACCATACATATTTTTTTATCAAACAAAAGGTCCTATAACGCGGAAGTTACTTCGGCTCTCTATTAAGTAACGTTGATAGGCTAACTTAGCAAAACATTTTCTGTGACTTAAGACAGATAAATAGCAGACTCCTTGTCTATATAATATTAATCAGAATTTTGGGATAATTCTATAATTTACTATAATTTTTTTTTTTTAAATAAATAAAAAATAGAAACACTGAATAGCAGGGTAATAAGTAAAATTAATTTTGTATTAGTTAATGCTTGCTAGTTTGCATTGGCATCATAGGATCATAATTATGTATTCTGTAAAAGTACAATTTCACTTCATAGCTGTTACAAATCATGTTAATAAACATCACAACATAATGATATTTACTGGGTATGAAATTACTGGCTGGCCCAACTTGAGTTCCCCATAAGGCTCTGCTGCCATCTAGTGGTGGAGCATGCAACACCGACAAGAAAAAAGGACACTTGCAGGTAGAATCACCCATGTGTCTAGTTTTGTGTTCCACTTTGTGTAGAAAGTGTACAAAACAACAGGAAGTTCACTGCACATTCGCCATGTAGCGCTCCAGTCACGCCTTGTCCACATGAGACAATAGAAAATGGTTAACAATGCCTGCCAGAGCCTGGGTGGCTTGACCCTTATTTTCATGACCCTGATCTTGCCTTTTTGTACCCTCCACCTCTTCCCCAAAAGATATTAGAACATCATTCAAGATAGTGAAGTAACACATCTCTATTGGAGCAGAGATAGAGCAGCGTAATGCATCTCTATGGGAGCAGAGGTAGAGCAGCGTAATGCATCTCTACGGGAGCAGAGGTAGAGCAGCCTAATGCATCTCTACGGGAGCAGAGGTAGAGCAGCGTAATGCATCTCTACGGGAGCAGAGGTAGAGCAGCCTAATGCATCTCTACGGGAGCA
>JAODUE010042713.1:747-14013 GCA_027564755.1 Amblyopsis hoosieri | reverse complement strand
CCCCCCCCCCGCGGGGGGGGGGGGGGGGGGGGCCCCCCCGCGTGGGGGATTATGGTGTCCGTGCCCCCACACATTAAAACAACCTTTTGCTGAGCTCCGCCTTGCGGGGGCGCCCCCCCCCCCCTCCGCTGTAGATTTCCAAGAAAGATGCCGCCGTGTACGAGATTGTCCTGAAGGACGACAGAGGAAAGGACACTTCCACGTTGAGTCTGACAGATCAAGGTAGCGTCACGGAATCGTCTTTATCGAACACCAAGGTTTAAAGCACTTTGAGCAGCAATCTTCTTGTATGAAAGGAGCTATACAAATAAAGTGTATTATTATTGTTATCACTTTTTCTCTTTTAAAGGTTTCAAAGACTTGATGAATCAAGTTTTCAGTGTTATCGGTAAGAATTGTATGAAATATGATGATAAAATGCTATTATATACTGTGTGTCCTGTTAGGGTAAGTTGATATGTTAAATATTGTTATTGCCCGTTGCGTTTGACTGCAGCCAACTCCTCCACTCCGCTGAAGATCACCAGCACAGACCAAGGGATCCGAATCTACACCTTCGTCAGCTATTATAACGACCTGCTCCAAGTCACCTGGCACTACAAGTGTGTCCCGCTCAACACACCCTACAGCCAAGCATAAAACAATCATATTCTCATAATGGCCTTTCATTAACATCGTCATCGACTGAAAAATAGATAAATAGATAAATTACATTATTGATTATAATTTTCGTCTGGTAACTTGTAACTGTAACTGATTACATTTACAAACTCCCCCTCTGCTGCTCCAACAGGGACTCGGCCATCGCCTTCTCCGACCGCATCAAGAGCGGCGTGGTGGGGGAGCAGCTGTGGCTGCAGATCACCGAGCCCACCGCGAAGGACGCGGGTCGCTACGCCATCGAGTTCAATGACGGGAAAGGCGGACTGCGGCGGACGGTGGAGCTGGCCGGGCAAGGTAAGGCGGGCACACTGCCTGCATTCTTAATGTAGAAGGGTCCTTGGCATTTACAGTACTTACTGTATTGTAGTATACTTGACACTGGCTGCGAGCTCTGGCTTGTCTTTTATTAACACCTGTCTTCACTTTTCAAAACAGCGTGTTGTTGATTTTGATGTTTTACAGTGTGTTTTATTTCATGGCTTTTAATTTCATCTCAAGTACAAAATGTTATTTTGTTGGAAATACAGCCTACTCCATTTGTTTAATATTGTAAAGAACCTTACAAGCTGCTATATAAATCATGTATTTTTATTATTTGCAGTACTTAACTGTAAGCATACCCTAAACTGACTACATGTTGTTGTTTTTTTGGCAGCGTTTGACGATGCTTTTGCAGAATTCCAGAGACTCAAGTAAGTTGCTCATTGAAAGCAGGCTGAACACCTTGTATCCCAGGAAACCCCTGCTTATTAAACATATGCTTATCTTGTTGTCCATACAAAGCTAATGAATGGGTCCCTAATGGATTTCTAAAGTCACAAGCAAATTTACTGGTTTGCTGCAGGCTGATCAGGCCTTGAGTGCCTTGATGGCATCATAACGTTTTGTTTTGATGAAACTGCAGAGGGGTAAAACAGTGACATCCTTGTAATGCTAACTTCTACCACAAGGGGAGTAACTGGCTCTTGTCATTTGTTTGTGTCTTGTTTTATTCGTTGCCAGAGCGGCTGCTGTTGCAGAGAGAGGTAAGTGTGATGCACAGTAAAACCACAACAGACATCCCATTATGTCATAGAAGGGGCGGGGCTAGTTATTGCTGTTTGTTTACAGGCCGTGCTCGAGTGGCAGGGGGGCTTCCAGACGTGGTCACCATCCAGGAGGGCAAGGTTGTCATGCCGACATCACACTCAGTTTATTAATGCAGAAGTCTTCCTGTTTTCTGTTCCCTGTGTGACGATTGGGTTTCATGTGAATCCAAGTTCTCCTGTAATGGTCTCAGTTATCGGCCCAAACGTCATTGAGAGAGAATGAAACACAGGCAACGCATTAACTGCTATTGCAGCCAAATAACTATAAATACTGTTTTTAGTTATACAGTCAATTCTCACAGCAGTCTGTTTGCCAGGAGTTCTTTTTTACCTCCACACATCTACCCAAGGTTACCCAAGCAGATGTAACAAATAGTTTGTGTTTTTTTACAGTGCGTTTCGTATGCATTCTAACTCGTATTAGTTTGTGTTTTTTACAGTGTTTTACATATGCATTCTGACATTAGAAATCAGAAATTAGCGTTTCATGCTCGTTCTAACGTACATTAGTTTGAGTTTTTAACAGTGCGTTTCAAGCTTCTGACGTACATTAGTTTGTGTTTTTAACAGTGCGTTTCAAGCTCATTCTGACGTACATTACTTTGTGTTTTTAACAGTGCGTTTCAAGCTCCTGACTTACATTAGTTTGTGTTTTTAACAGTGCGTTTCAAGCTCATTCTGACGTACATTACTTTGTGTTTTTAACAGTGTGTTTCATGCTCATTCTGACGTACATTAGTTTGTGTTTTTTATGTGCGTTTCAAGCTTATTCTGACATACATTAGTTTGTGTTTTTAAAAGTGCGTTTCATGCTCATTCAAACGTACATTAGTTTGTGTTTTTAAAAGTGCGATTCATGCTCATTCTGACGTACATGAGTTTGTGTTTTTTATGTGCGTTTCATGCTCATTCTGACGTACATGAGTTTGTGTTTTTTATGTGCATTTCATGCTCATTCTGATGTACATTAGTTTGTGTTTTTTACGTGCGTTTCAAGCTCATTCTGATGTACATTAGTTTGTGTTTTTTATGTGCGTTTCAAGCTCGTTCTGACGCGTCTCCTCCTCAGGCCCTGAACCTGACCTGCAACATCTCTGGCGACCCCGTCCCTGAGGTGACCTGGTTGAAGAACGACCGGGAGTTGGTCTCCGATGAACACTACATCCTCAAGTTCCATTCGGGCAAGTTCGCCAGCTTCACCATCACCAAGGTGAACACGTCGGACTCGGGCAAGTACAGCATCCTGGTGAAGAACAAGTACGGCACGGAGAGTGGGGACTTCACCGTAAGTGTCTTCATCGATGAAGAGGGCGCCAAGAAAAAGTAGAAAAGTCTGCACAGAAAGAACGTCGACGTAAATATGTGTATAAAAACAACATAGAAAATGGAACAAAAAAAAAGGAAAAGTATTCTTGAGGATTTGTTTAGTCACTCGTTGGGTAGTATTTACTGTAGCACTTAAAGGGACAATCTGACATTTTGTCTCTACTGTAGAGCCCACCAACATATGAAAGTCGCCCCGAATGTCAGGGAGGGCAGGGGAGTGACTGAGGCTCACCGTACCAATGCATTTTGTGGTGCGAAAGGGGTTCCTCGCGTTTGAAACAAAAACAGCAATGTTTCTCTAACAGCCACAAAACAATCTCTGAATTCCCCTTTAAGTGTTACAGTTCAATTCTGTAGAAATGGTTTCCAACGGTTCATCATAGGGTCCCGGTGGTTCTCTGCTGGGGTCCTAAAGCTTATGAACCCGTGGTCCAATAACCAATACGAGCAAATTCACTATTAACTGGAAACAATATTGCCCTCTGATAACATGATTGTTAGCGTGTTAGATTGTGTTTGACTGTTACCTCTGTAAAGACATGGTGTGATAACACGGTACTGTCGGTCTCCATATGTACTGTAAACACTGTAAAAGACTGAATGCAATTATATATGTATATTTACATGATGTGTAATGTGAATGGAAATGTGTTTGTGGTTTGTTCCATTTCACTCAATCACTTTTCACTAAGCGACGTGACGTCATCGCCATCGCTTGACTCGCGTAAGCGTAGTGACGTCACGTAGTCGGAACATGCCCATGTTTACCGCCACTGTTGTCCACCCTTGTCAATGACATCTCGCTGACATCACTGTCTGTACCAGCACCTCCTTTGCCCCCCCCCCCCAGAAAGACTAATAAAATAGCATGTGTACCCTCACTTCCTCCGCCTGTTGTTGTTGTTGTTTCACTGTCTCTACACACGCAGACCTTTCCCTCCACTCCCCTTAGCTGGTTCCTCCCTCCTTGACTCCCGACCACACCTCCCTCAACTACACGGACCTGCTGCTGTCGGCATGGAGACACCCCCCCCCCCCCCCAAACCCTTATGGGTCATGTGCCTCCCTGTTGGAGCAGGCGCTCTTAACCAAAACAAAGGTTACCGCACTCTGTTATGACCGCAAACACAACGCAGTGCAACTGAACATGTTATGCGTTATGTAATATGTACCAAAACACGCCATAGTAACACCAAACACCAGCCTGTAAAGTCCCTGTGAAAGGTAGGTGTGATAGACATCCTCAACAATATCATACGGGACAGCTCTAATGAAGAAACCCTTGAATTATGCCTGAATATTAATATTGAAGGTGAAACGGGTGGAGGAGAGAAAGCGGCTGATAATAAGTGAGGTATTATAAGGGTATATAAGGCACAGTTGCCATTGAGACTCCCTGACTGGACTGTCATCATTAGACACGCCAAGTTAAGCCAGAGTACAGCGGCACACTGCAAGATGTCAGTCAGGATGTGGGTTTTGAACACATTTGCATGTAAACAAAGCGCTGGAAAAGCATTGTTATCGTTTTAGCTTCAAACACACAATCAGGTACGTACATGCAGTAATCTGTACGGCCTTATAGGGTGCTTTCATTTAGGCAAGTATATCTCCAGGCCAGGGCCGTTGTACAGTGGCTTTATGCAGACCTGTGATTTGGGTTCAGTAGATGTAAAAGACTATAATTACAGATATGAAAGGGGGCCCTTAATAAATTGTTTTATAAGGAAATAAAAGCAATGACGTATAGAATGCGATAAACAGCTGGCGTATCAAGAGAATAGCTTATCTGAGAGCGATTCAGTAATGGGCTGCAACACTGGGGAAGTAGTTCACCGTGTCTGAGAGAAGGTGGTTTCATTTGGAGTCAAGCTCATCTCCCACCCTGTCTTCACAGCTGGTCGTGACCGAGGGGGCCGGAGACTTGGGCATAACGTCATACCTGACCGACCCTGAGGGGAATGTCTTCTTCGGCCCAGACACCCCCCTTGAAACAACCGAGCCCCCCACCAGGGGAAGCAAAAAGGAGAAGCGAAAGGGTGAGCAATGCAACCGGTGAAGGCGTGTCGACGTAAGCTTTATCCTTTTAAAGATGCGCTCCTCGATTGTATTGTAAGCTCGCTGTATGTTTGTTTGTTTGAAACACATATGCAGGTATGGGTGGCTGTCTGAGTATCTAAGAGTAATACTTACTTTTAAATAATAATAATAATAATTACTCTTAAAATGTATAGTCAGCTACTGTAGCTAACTGTAAGCTAATACACCTTTTGTCAAATGCACCGCTTCGCTAGCTTAGCGTTCTCGCTAGCTTACCATGTGCATGCTAAAATACATAATCAGGTGTTTCTACACAGCCCCGGCTCCGTAAATAGGAACACAAACAAAGTGGCGAACACCGCTCACATCAACAAAGCCCTTCATGGAGTTTGTTTTGAGCTCGAAGTTAGCAAGCATTCTCTAGAATGACTGGCCCTGCCTTTAGTAAGGTGACCTCTCCTTCCCCCTTAATTAAGGGGTAGAACAGGATGCACACCTGTAAGGGAGTAGAGAGAAGCGCCAGCCCCACCGCACCCAGATGGGGAGAGGGCATCAAAACCACACATATCGAGGAGTGACACTTTATTAACGTCTCTACTGCTGATGTGTCCTGCAGCCTCGCTGGGGGTGACCCCTCCTCCTCGCGGCGAGGTCGCCCAGCAGGGGAGGATCGGGGAGGAGACCCAGGGAGGGCAGAGGGATGACGCTGTGGCTCCACCCAGGGACCCCAAGCAGCCCCATGAGGCTGTCAAAGACCCCGACCGCCTGTAGGAGAACAAGCCAGGCACTGAAGAACAGCTCAGTGCTGAAGCGGTGTAAACATAAACATAAAGTAAACATGGTGGTCCAGGAAACAAGATGGTTGAGGGTTAAACATGGTGGTCCAGGGGTAAATAAGAGAGTTCAGGGGTAAACATGATGGTCGAGGGGTAAACAAGATGGTTGAGGGGTAAACGAGATGGTCCAGGGGTAAATAAGAGCGTTCAATGGTAAACATAATGGTTGAGGGGTAAACAAGAGGGTCCAGGGGTAAATAAGAGAGTTCAGGGGTAAACAAGAGCGTTCAGGGGTAAACAAGAGGGTCCAGGGGTAAATAAGATAGTTGAGGGGTAAATAAGAGGGTCATGGGGTAAATAAGATGGTTGAGGGGTAAACATGATGGTCCAGGGGTAAACATGATGGTCCAGGGGTAAATAAGATGGCCCAGGGATAAATAAGTTGGCCCAGGGATAAACATGATTAATGAGTTTTCACTTCACTCCAGAATAATGTGCACAATACTTTTTCCTCTCAATCAATATGATTGATCACTTATTGTTTTAATTTTTATCCTTCTGTGGGATTGTATTTGGTTTTATATCACTAATTGATATTGTCCAAAAAAGCATTATTTGTTATAGCCAGATTTATTGTACCAGGAGATTTTCATCATACTGACTTAAATAAAATATGCGATGCTCAAAAATGATTACATTATTTTTATGTGAAGACACAGGTGGGACATTATTAATATGATTATTAAAGGCTGTTGGGGTCTGAGGCTTCTTGACACAACCTGCAATGTCCTCCATTTGCGTTGCTTCATTTGACACAGTTAGCAGTACAGGCCCACATTTAAAAAGAATAGTGCTGTTGTTAAGGTTCCATGTTTAGACAGGCAATAAGGCTACACATAGCATCAATAGAACGACAATAGACGAGCGCCTATATTCTCTTCGTGCGACTAAACAGAAAAGTGAAAGTGAAAATAGGGCAGCCTATCAAACGACCATACGCTGAAGTGGCGTTGAAATCACCTAAATCGACTCTGACGTCACGTAGCCACCTCTGGATCACATGGTGTGTGAGGAGAGAGAGAAGGCTGAGGGGGAAGTAGATGGAGGTGTGACACTTGCAGTCTCCACCAGCTGATGGGCAATGGTAACTAGTAATAGAAGGTAGGTTGTCAAGTTATCTATAACGTGAAATACTTTAGCGTTTAGGTTCTATTAGGGATATTATTTAGGCTACGTTACGTAATTCAGTAAAAGCCTTATGACTAGTTTTCATGCGATATGATCAATATCACAGACCAGTTATTTTTAGGATAGTTTGATTCACGTCACAATTGCGATAGCCTGTAAAGCAAAAGTTATTTTTACGGATTGCCAGTAGGCTAATTTACGTCGAACGTCTTTCTACTGTCGCTGGACAGGAACGAACAAGCGTGACCGCATCGCGATGCTGATTTGCCCGGTGAGCGGTTGGATCCATGTTCTACAGGCGCAGCTACATTAGGCGTCCAGTAATCTTAACCCGTAAACAAGATTAGCACCTGTCAAGGTGCTCTCTGAGGCACAGTAGAGTCAGTGCCGCCCGCGATTCATTCGCTTTTATGATCTCCTTTGAGATATGCTGTTGGTCTGTCAGAACGCATGCATTTGGTATTAATGTTGTTAATATTAACATAAAAAAATATATACATAACTTCCATACTTAACCTTGATAATTATGCATGCCATACATGTTTCTGACCCATGACGTCAACAACACAACCTGATGGTGGTTTTTCTACTTGCTCAGTAGGCCTCTAATGAAAATGAAAGAAAAAAGAAAAGATGTAGCCTACATTTCTTGTAAATCTTTTAAATATCTTTAGACTCAGACGAACAATCAAAACAGTTCTAACTAATTCAGACACGCATAGCGTGGCCACACATTGGCCAAGTGTATATCCTCATTATAACAATACTGGGACTTCTGTAAGCGATATGGGTTCAGAACAGGAGGAACCTGTTAAAAAGACCTGTCACTCAGCTATCCACAGACTACAGCTACATCTGTGGACTGTATTAAAGTGGATATATTCAACTTTCTGCCACTAGATGTCACACTAGTAGCCCAATAGCATGTCAGATCAAAACAAATGCTTGTGTGTGGGCCCCGCCCCAACACACGCACACGCACACATGCACACACACACACACACACACGTGCACTAACATGCACATTTGGTGGCCTGGATATGTAAACAAAGATCAGGGGAACTAGGAACACACACACACACACAGGGAGTGTGATTCTCTGCTGAGACGCCATTAATCGACTATATTTCACAAAACTGTTGTTTCCTGTTATATTAATGTTTACAATAACATCTTGGTTACATGTAAATCCACATCTTAGCTCCACTATGGCCAATTTCAGTTGTTTATATATTATCTACAGTTGCGTGCCATGCTAAAACACATTCTGTATTATCATTCTGTATTATCACCTACTGTAATAAGATCAAATTCTAGCAGCTGTTTGGAACCCTGCCCCTGAATGTTTCCGTTATTATGCAGATACTGCTGTGAGGGTGTCATTGAAAACACGTCAACATTTGAATGTGTCGCTCCTGCAGTGTCCTAGCTGGTAAGACACACTGCTCATTTTCCTCATCTCATTTGGTTGACCCGGAGCTTGGAGCTACCGCGTGAGTGGTTGCAAGCAGCAAGGCAGGCAGAAGCTCGTTAGTGGCGGCCTGGGCCACACAGGCGCTCACACCCGCGGTAGCAGAGATGTCCCGGGGTGGCATTTTGCATTCTGGGAAGTGTGCTGCTGGCATCAGAGCTCCCGTAGAGCGGCGAGGCCTTCGCCTGCCCCTCAGGCCCTCCTCCTGGACTCTGGTGAGCTGAGAGTTGGAGATGGACCTCCCAGTGGGAGCAGTGTGGCTGCGTCTCTCTGCAGCGTGACCCGGTCATGTCCTCTGTGTTTCTGTGACGGGTACATCTTTTGTTTTGAGGGCTTTCAAGGGAAATGCCTTCTTTGGCTGAAACCAGGACAGATCAGGTTTGATTTAGCGTCTGTTCTTGAAACATGAGTGGGAACAACGTGCAGCTGACTGATATGCAGCTCAGACATGGAATGGTTCTGGTTTGTAAGGTGATGATTACAATAATAAACCCAGAACATGGTGCCCATAGCATATGGCCCAGTGGCAAACCAGTGTCATTTCTCTCTATGGTTGATTTAAGATAATCTTGTGTGGCTCAAAGGAAACACATTAGAGAACCAGCATAAGTCTGGTTCTTCACCAGCTATGCATGTTTGTCCATGCGTTGAGGATGAAGAGCTGAATAGTGTTTCGCATTACTTGGGTTAATTATGTTACATACGCTGTTTTGCTTTGGAGACCTAGTGCAGTATATTACAGAATATGAACAACTAATTAATTGTAATGCCCTGGAAGGCCTCACAATCATATCAAAGTCCAGTGTACACACTGCAGTGACAGTTTACAGTGTGAGCTAGATCAGCAGTGCTGTGCCGTATCTGCAGCTGGAACAAGAGCAGTGCTCAGGTCTTTGTGTCCAGGCTGTGTGGGACACATCCAACGGAATAGTGCTGCTGCCCAGAGTATAGCCAACATGTTGGGCTGAGAGAAGCACTTTGCACCACGGCTACTCACCCCTCCATTATCACCGCTATAATGGGCTGGCATGTCTCGCTGTCTCAACTGCCAGAATGGAAGGTTGCATCCATTCTACATTATGTGGCCCGATGAGGTCTTTTTTACAATGAGCTCATAATATTTCAGATGATCTTTGTTAGCTTTACTTTAATTTTTCAGTAAAACTGAAAAATACGAAAGATCAATAAAATACAGCTTTCATTTTTGGCCTATAAAAACCGCCTGCAAATACATTTGAGCACGTACTTTTCATTGGTCATTTCCTGGAAATCACGTGGGTGATTATTTGTAAAAGTGGCAGACAATAAACACTACTGGCAGAGCTGTAAAGCGCCTTTGATTTGAGGAATTGTATTTGTATTTAATGCCCTACAGCTGCTTTGTTAACATGATCTTCATATGTGCACTATGTTGCACACTTATGAACACATGTAACGTACACAATGGCCCTATGGTGTGTTTGCCGACTTTGTTATAAATCATGTAGGTGTGACATTAACAGGGAGTTCTGTAACTAGTAGTTTATGATCCCCATATCGTATTCAGCATATGGCCATGGCAGTGCTGCAGACAATTGTTTCTATGGTGACCCAGCTTAAATTGTCATAGTCAGCAGTGCGTACACTTTACAGCTGACTTCTTCAAAGCATTCTGTGCATATGCATTTAGTTCAAAGTTCAAAGCAAAAGTGAATTATTGTCTCACAAAATATATGGTTAAAGCTTAAATGAAACGGTACGTGTTGGTATCAGGATGGTATCATGTTGATGTCATGTACTGTATCACGAGCCTAACACAGTGAAGGGTCAATCAGAGGTTCTACAAAACAGTGTTTGTTAACGGTGTGCTGCCTGTCTGTCTTTATGTGCCTGCCTGCCTGTCTGTCTGTCTGTCTGTCTGTCTGCCTGCCTGTCTGTCTGTCTATATGTGCCTGCCTGTCTGTGTGCCTGCCTGTCTGCCTGCCTGTCTGCCTGTCTATGTGCCTGCCTGTTTGTCTGTCCATCCATCCATCCATCCAGGTGGACACTATGAACTATGTGGGCCAGCTAGCGGGCCAGGTTCTGGTGACGGTCAAGGAGCTGTACCGGGGCATCAACCACGCCACGCTGTCTGGCTGCATCGATGTGCTGGTGGTCCGGCAGCCCGATGGCACCTTCCAGTGCTCCCCGTTCCACGTGCGCTTCGGGAAGCTGGGCGTGCTGCGCTCCCGGGAGAAAGTGGTGAGCACCGCCGGTAATGGCCACCAGGTGGCATGCTCCGAAAATATGAATTGTTAAAGAAAAAAATATTTTTTTTACGGACCGTGTGTAGCGGGACCGGCTAATATGAGCAAATGTTGCTGACTGACTGAATGACTGACATTGTTCAAAAGTGCATACGCTACATTCTATAGTAGGTGGAGGTAATCCACCAATGGATCCCATCTTTTGTGGAGATTCACAGAGGAACCTTGCATGTTAAACTACGTATTGGCCTATGGTGTTGACTCTAGGCTGAAGTTTTGATTTGCTTTTAAAGCTTTTTCTTATTTGGTATGACAGTGTAGAGAGACAGGAAGTGAGTTGGAGAGAGAATTTGGGAAGGACTGGGGAAAAGACTACGGGTCTAGTTCAAACCCAGGTCTCCCGCAACACTATTGTATTGTATGCGCCACAGCTCTACCACAGAATGTATTTTTATTAATGAGAGAGACTCTAGAAACAATAGCTAATTTCACTTTCGTCCTCGGCTTGCGGTATCCCAGAGGTGTAGCATACCCTGGTTTTATGAGAAACCGTGGGTTGTCCTGCTCGTGCTGTGGTTAAACGCATGTTACTGGTGAACACGTGCTAATGTTAAACATGTGCTGTTGGTGAACGCGTGTTATTGTTAAATGCGCACTCATTTTAAACACGTGTTGTTGGTGAACATGTGTTATAGTTAACTACGTGTTAATGTTTACTGTGTGTTATTGTTAAATGTGCACTAATTTTAAACGCGTGTTGTTGGTTAACAGTTATTGTTAACTGCGTGTTAATGTTAAACGCGTGTTATTGTTAACTGCGTGTTAATGCTAACTGCGTGTTAATGTTAAACGTGTGTTATTAACTGCTTGTTAATGTTCACTGCGTGTTAATGTTCACTGCGTGTTAATGTTAACTGCGCGTTAATGCTAACTGCGTGTTAATGTTAAACGTGTGTTATTGTTAACTGCGTGTTAATGCTAACTGCGTGTTAATGTTAAACGTGTGTTATTGTTAACTGCTAGTTAATGTTCACTGCATGTTAATGTTAAACGCGTGTTAATGTTCACTGCATGTTAATGTTAAACGTATGTTAATGTTAAACGCGTGTTAATGTTCACTGCATGTTAATGCTAAACGCGTGTTAATGTTAACTGCGTGTTAATGTTAAACGCGTGTTAATGTTAACTGCGTGTTAATGCTAACTGCGTGTTAATGTTAAACGCGCGTTAATGTTAAATGCGTGTTAATGCTAACTGCGTGTTATTGTTAACTGTGTGTTAATGTTAAATGCGTGTTAATGCTAACTGCGTGTTAATGCTAAACACGTGTTATTGTTAACTGCGTGTTAATGCTAACTGCGTGTTAATGTTAAACGTGTGTTATTAACTGCTTGTTAATGTTCACTGTGTGTTAATGTTAACTGCGCGTTAATGCTAACTGCGTGTTAATGTTAAACGTGTGTTATTGTTAACTGCGTGTTAATGCTAACTGCGTGTTAATGTTAAACGTGTGTTATTGTTAACTGCTAGTTAATGTTCACTGCGTGTTAATGTTAAACGCGTGTTAATGTTCACTGCATGTTAATGTTAAACGCGTGTTAATGTTCACTGCATGCTAATGATAAACGCGTGTTAATGTTAACTGCGTGTTAATGCTAACTGCGTGTTAATGCTAACTGCGTGTTAATGTTAAACGCGCGTTAATGTTAACTGCGTGTTAATGCTAACTGCGTGTTAATGTTAAATGCGTGTTAATGTTAACTGCGTGTTATTGTTAACTGCGTGTTAATGTTCACTGCGTGTTAATGTTAAACGCATGTTAATGTTAACTGCGTGTTAATGTTCACTGCGTGTTCTTGTTAAATGCGTGTTAATGTTAAACGCGTGTTAATGTTAAATGTGTGTTAATGCTAACTGTGTGTTAATGTTAACTGCCTGTTAATGCTAACTGCGTGTTAATGCTAACTGCGTGTTATTGTTAACTGCCTGTTAATGTTAAACCCGTGTTAATGTTAACTGCGTGTTAATGCTAACTGCGTGTTATTGTTAACTGTGTGTTAATGTTAAATGCGTGTTAATGTTAAATGCGTGTTATTGTTAACTGTGTGTTAATGTTAAACGTATGTTAATGTTAACTGCGTGTTATTGTTAACTGCGTGTTATTGTTAAACGCGTGTTAATGTTAAGTGCGTGTTAATGTTCACTGCGTGTTAATGCTAACTGCGTGTTAATGTTAAACGCGTGTTAATGTTAACTGTGTGTTAATGTTAAACACATGTTAATGTTAAATGCGTGTTAATGCTAAATGCGTGTTAATGTTAACTGCGTGTTATTGTTAAACGCCTGTTAATGCTAACTGCGTGTTAATGTTAAACGCGTGTTAATGTTAACTGTGTGTTAATATTAAACACGTGTTAATGTTAAATGCGTGTTAATGCTAAATGCGTGTTAATGTTAACTGCGTGTTATTGTTAAACGCCTGTTAATGC
>JAODUE010042702.1:0-19235 GCA_027564755.1 Amblyopsis hoosieri | reverse complement strand
TTAATTAAAATATACTGACGCTGTAAAAATCCAGTGTTGCCTCCAGTTCGTACCAGAGCCATTTGAGCATCCTTACAAAATGCATAGCTAAGTTAGCGCTGATAACATGCTGGGTCATAATAACTAGGGATGGGTACTGTAGGTTACTTTTTAAATACAATATGTTACAATTACTAGTTACCAGTTACAAAATCTATATATAATCAGTAATGTCATTTATTGGATTACCTACAATTACTAATTTAATAATAAGTAATCTAAGTAATAATAGTTTAAGTAATTAATTACTTTCCATTACTTTTGGTTTACTTTGGAAAACTTCACACATAAACATAGTTATTTGAAATGCCATCCAAAGCAATTTACTGTGGTGCGGCGCCAAATCTTTCTGTTTTTGTGACCGTTAAATTGCGCAGGGGATCAAAATAAGGTCGGACTTTATTTCAATTATTGATTGACATTAATGAAAGATTA
Source organism: Amblyopsis hoosieri (assembly GCA_027564755.1). Classification (NCBI taxonomy): domain Eukaryota; kingdom Metazoa; phylum Chordata; class Actinopteri; order Percopsiformes; family Amblyopsidae; genus Amblyopsis; species Amblyopsis hoosieri. The sequence continues at coordinate 18,761 of JAODUE010042702.1, read as the reverse complement.
ATAAGAGAACATCCGATTGTTTTATGCATTTTTCTTCGCCAAACTCACCTTTTATATTTGAAAGTAGGCCTTGAAGTAATCATATCATTTTTTACAAATACCTGTTATCTGATTACACTATTTTAACTGGTACCTAATGGATTACAGTTACTGTTTTTTCATGATCAGATTACAAGTAATTGATTACATGTAATCAATTACTTCCCAACCCTGATAATAACATAATGATGTTTGCTTACTGGTGTATGAATGTATGTATTTACCTGCAGTTTCGTATTGGCTAATTTTATAGTAAGTCGTTTTGCATAAAATCCACTGCAAATTGCTGTAAATGCAAATGTGTTGCTGGAAAGTAAACAATGCCTTTAAAGAGTTAAAAGTGGATATTGTCCTATAGCACTGACAAGAACGAGTAGTGGCACAAGTAGTCCCTGTAAAGGTTGATTAGGGTGAGATTTTGGGGTTACAAACTAGGAAAACAAACCTAGGGAGCATCCGTCATGACCCTTGCTGTGTCAGCATGTCTCCTAGAAATCATATCTTTCCGTTTCCTCGGAAAACAAAGTTTATAATATATCATAGTTTTGTGCACTCTGGCCCTCGTCAAATTACAAAAACCACCCGAGCACTCTGAAAATACAAAAGCATCAATATGTGGTGTAATCTGAGGCCGGCTGTAGCCAGCCTTGTCAATAGTGTTTCCCTATCAGATGCTAAATGTTCCAGACGCAAAGGTGAAATGGAAAAAAATGTAGGTGTTCTGTTGTGTTTCTTTCTATAGCGTCACAAGTATTTTATTCTAATCTGGTTTCAAACATCCAGTTATCGTCTCTTGACCAACCTCTCTTTAGAAACAACAACATTGAAGTTTCGTGTTTGTTATTTATTGTATGACAGCTCCAGTGCAGCAGTGACATTTGTTTTGTTTGTCATAAAGTATAACATGTTGAATCCTGTTGAGGATGTTGGTATGTGTGTGTGTGTGTGTGTGTGTGTGTGTGTGTGTGTGTGTGTTCCTGTGCGCTCACACGTACGTGCATGAATGTGTGTGGGCACCCATGTTTTTAATGTGTGCGTGTGTTTTTAAGAGAGAGACATTTTGATTTAAATTATCTACAGTATGGCTGCTTTGTAAGAGCTGGAAAGCTAATTGCAAATTAGTTTTTAGAACCACTGTATTTGCACAATATTTATCAATGTGTTATTTTAGTTATTTGTATATTTATTTGAGTACAGTTGTGCGTTTAAGCATCATATGCATATGGCAGTAGTTTTAAAGTTGAAGATTAAATATTTGTGCATAGTTGCAGTCTGTAGATAGTTTTCAGACAGTTGGTAAAATAACGTACTGTGCAGTAGCCTACATGAGATTGACAGGACAACCATGCCAGTATTATTCAATTATTCAAGTAACATTAGTAGTTTTACAATATCATCTTAAACTATTACCCCGTAAAATATCATAACCCTTGCGTCTCTCCCCAAAGAAAATAAGTAATGTTTACAGTGTGTGTGCCATCAATGATTATATTGTGATGTTAGTTCAACACAGTCTGTGGGGAGACATTTTGTCTGCTAATTCCAACGTCCCTGCTAAACCGCCATCCATCCATCAATATTTGATGAGCCACGGCTCTTAACGCTGCAGCGGAGGCCTGGTTGGGTCTTTCCCTCCTCTGCCTCGGCCCAGGCGGTGTGTTCCGTCTAAATTGCGATGAAATATAGATGTAAAGAGTCTGGGCAGTTGAGTGTGTCACCTCTCCTGGCGGTACCAGAAGGAAGCCATTAATAGTGTCAGGCTGCAGGAGACATACCACAGGCTCATAATTGGACGCGAGACGCAAGTCGAGGCACCTGCGTGGAATCAACAGGACCGCCTCATATGGTTGAACCTTGGGAGAGTCCTGAAAAGGTCTCTACGGACGTCCACCCCATTCCCTCTCTCTCTCTCTCTCTCTCTCTCTCTCTCTCTCTCTCTCTCTCTCTCTCTCTCTCTCTCTCTCTCTCTCTCTCTCGGCGAGTGAGACATCCATTTCCCTGTTTGTTTCTTAGAGAGGTCAGCTGGATATGACATCCACTTGTCATGTGGTTTTTTGTAATGTTGTTGTGGGTATGCAAATACTTTGAGTGTCTGCATAATCTCGAGCAGCGGGACCATCTGCTGTCGGCTTGTTGACTTACCTGGCGTCTGCTTTTAATGGTGTTTTCTTGTATCTGAGTGATGTATTGGTGTATTAACAATACCATAATCATCTAACTTCAAAATATGCACGCGCGGATAGAAAAGACACAACTTATGTTTGGTTAAGTCTTACGATGAAAGAGGACTAGTATTTGAATGAGGTGAGAATAGTGGAGACTGGTGGAGAATTGAATACATAATCCATTTGCCTAATGTATTATATTATATTGTCAAGAAAAATATTTTAAAAATCAATGGTGAAAGCCTTGGATTAGTATGCAACTACGACCTGCTTGTTGATGCTGGGTGCTTAGCATGAAACTGTTTGAAGGCTGTCATATTCTTTCCAATTTCAGCAGACCTTTTACAATAAATGTTGTTTTAATGGAAATGTAGAAATCACTTGAGGCGAAGAAAACCGACATTTCTGTGTGCCAATATATTTCCCGCTTATGTACAGGTGGTATACTGGAGGGAAATAACAGTTGTATCAGCAAATCAAAGGGAGTTTGTGTTATTCTGTTGGTTTCACTTGGGTTTGGTAACATTAAATCGCATATTAGAAATTGAAAGTTTTATATTTCACAATGAAATAGTTACCATATACTGTATTGCCACTGACATTTGTTTGTAAAAAAATAAAGCACTGTCCATGTTGTTGACAGATGCTAATGGTGAGGAGGACCAAAATCTAAGCTGTACCAAGATTTTCTAAGAGATGCCCTCTGCTGAAAGCATGTCTCTAATAATGTGTTTTTCCTGTAGAATCTAAACCTGACGCCTGAGAAGTCTTTCAATTCATCGCCCCCCAACTGCCCACACAAGGTAAGCCCCAGCTTACATTCATCCAGGATACAAACATCATTATCTGAAACAAATGTTATTTTGAGCTTTTTATATTTTGCTTGATTTGTTTGCATGTATTGGCAGGCATTGACCCACTGTGCCTAGACCTTGTGTATGGAAATTAAATCTGGAAAGTTATAAGTCTTTTTATAATACTTGCAATGCAATGGTGATTCACTTTGGAGTTTTTTTTATCAATTCATGATCTTCTAAATGACTTAGAAATCACTTGGTTAGAGATAATCTCTTGTTGTCTTATTTAGATTAAAATACGTTCCAAGGTACTGGAACCCATTAAAATTCAACCAACACTTGTTCAGCATTGAGCGAGAATGGCAGATTTATTCAATGCTAATTTGTCCTGCCTATTCAGAGTCAAAGTCATCACCTCTCTACGATCATCTCAAGTCAGTTTCACACGTTGATTGAAGTAACTTTACCCCCACAACTCCGGTTCCGCTTCGTGCCGCTTGCAAATGCGATAATGTGTTATGTAGTGAAAATCACACAATTCCAGTTCACTACACTTAGCGCCAAAGGTGTCAAAAATGCCTGTGTCCTTCTCTGGTTGACTGGCTGGCTTGGTCAGGAGTGACTAGTGTGCCAGCGGACGTTGGTGAAAGAAAACCGATTGAGAAAAAGCCGGATGACAGCCTGTCATCAAGTGGTCAATGCCCTGCGCCGCTAATGCACAGCTAACTGTCGAAAATGATTCGGGTGGCATTGAAAGCTGCAGACGGCGGTACGACGACTCAAAATAACAGTAATGTGCGACAGAGAGAGGCGATCGGCGTTTGTTGGGAGCGCCGTTGAAGCAAAATGACACTGTAATTGCCTTTGTGTTCCTTCACGTGTAGGGTTTGAGCTGTTCATTTTTATAACATTCCTACTAATGAGAGTTGGTCGGACAGGATGTCAGTCAAGTTTTCCAACTAAGAACCGTACTGACCTTGAAAATGTAGGGTGCTACAAGTGTACCTCATGCATCAATTAAAGATATATAAAAGTGTGTATTCTTATAAATTGCATGTTCATAAATAGCCCAAAGAACCATTTGGGATATTATTAATTACAATTAAATTAATTGATTGTTTACAGTAGTCATGTGACACAAAGCCTATTCTAGTCCCTTATGGTATGTTATTTTCTTATGTGTGATCCTTCTGTGTACCGAATTTGTGTAATTCAGATCCTTGTATTTCTGTCATGTTTTCATTGAATCACTCTCTCTCCCTCCCTCTCTCTCTCTCTCTCTCTCTCTCCCTCTCTCTCTCCATTTAAAACAGCTGATCCGGGCTGATGTAACAGGGGAACACAGTCAGTTTTTTTGCGGCCGGCATCATTCACGTTTTGAGCTGTTAGCATTGCAATGTAATCTCCCCTCTCGTCAGCTCACATTAGTCACTGTGAACCCTACCAACCAAATACGCATGCTGAATGAAACAGAGCAGTCAGGGCAATTCGGCGCGTCAGTCAGCTTAGGAGGCCGTTAAAATGAGTAAATGGCTGAATATGATTTATAAGAAAAGAAATATTCCGATCTTAATGGCGTTCCCCGAGCAGAATACCCGCTCTTTTGCCCGGCTACTCTGTTCTGTATCGTGTACATCGTCCGGATGTAGATAGGGCTTTCAAACTGGCTGCTTTGTGATTACATTAGGAGTGTGAGAGTGAAAGAGTGAGAGAGGAATGGGATCGAAGGAGGGCTGCCTGAGCACTAAGTATATATAATTGCTTCTTGACACGTTGGCCAAATTCTGCGGTGCCAAGATCTGAAAGAAGATGATTAACGGCTGTCCGAGTGGGTGGGCACCGCAGGTCCTTCAGAGACGTTCCGTTTCCATAGCGATCCCCCGTGCATAGGCCACACATTGCATTCTCCGAAATCTCCGGGGTCCCCTTGCATTGCTAAACTACAATTAGAACTCGTACGGAGCGCATTGTCCACTAACAACCGTCTCCGCCCTCATATTTGTCTGCCTAGCAGTTTTCTTCTTCCGCTCACCTTCTCTTTTTTTTATCTTTCTTCACTGTGTCTTTTATTATGAACGGTCTCCTCTGGCTGGCGAGAAACGTGAAAATTGTGCATTCCTTGAATAATTGAAGAGCGGGCTCACCTCAAAGCATTGTTAAATCGAGGCAGTCGGGGTAGAGGTTAGGGGAAGATCATATTTCTGACACTAGGCTTCAGGCAGTTTGGAAATTGTGCCGCTTTTTCACAAGGCTCCTTTTGAAAACTACATTACGAGTAACGGTTTCTCATTAGAGTACCACAGAACTGGGGGAAAAGGAACAGGAAAAGGACGTGTGTACACATGGCGACACACACACACACACACACGCACGCACGCACGCACGCACACACACACGCATATAATGTAACATATGGCAAGCAGAAAGTTGAACAGTATTAACATTCAGTGGAAATGCTCCCACGGAATATTTTGGGCATATATTGCACACAAATTACTTTGGTCTCCAAATCGGATTGCCACGGAGCTCGGGCCCATCACATTACGGCACGCGCGTGTGTGTGTGTGTGTGTGTGTGTGTGCGTGCGTGCCCTTGCATGCATGCATAAGTACCGGTATCTGTACTGTGTGTGTATGGGAAGCCTGCAACCTAGTTGCATGACAGATGGAGAGGGCAGAGGGTGGGGATAGGGATCAGCCACCTCTGCCTGCAAGGGGTCCACGATGCACCCTGCTTCTGCCAGCTTTCTGAAATTACCATGGCACACTAACACCCCCACACACACACACACGACTCCATGATGTCACTTAGCAGATTTTATCTCAAGCTCGAGCTCTTTTTTTTTTTTTTTTTTTTACCTCGGTTTTGTTTTTAGCAAGAGCTAACACATTTTCTCCTGACAACTTTACCGTTGATGTAAAGGTTGTACGAAATTGCTAAACAAGCTTCACGAAGCAGACTTTGATGTGTTTCATGGTGAGCTAACACTTTTTCGCTAATGAAAAGACATTGATGACGACAGATAAAAATGGCTGAAGGGTCCTTGTGTAAGTCCATTTCCATATCAGGAAAAGGCCGGAGATGAAAAAGCACATCTTAATGATGAATAATTCTGTATAATAAAAACATAATCCCTCTGGCATCTGAGCAAAATGCTATAGTCGTGCAGCAATTAAGCTAGGCTATCTGGGGACAAACCCTTCCCCTACCTTGTATGTTTACGTGCACACGCAGACACATGTCTCGCTTGTACACAATCCTGCGATTCAGTTAAGTAAATGTAATGTGGGAAGACATGCAACAACAACGTGCGTCTCCGCCTGGGGTTACCGTCAGTGACCATCCTCTAACAAATAATACGGTGTGACTGAAAAAAAAGACAATAGGAAAAGGTCTTGTGTGACCTGTGGGAAGAAGCCTACGCAGCGTCTGTCACTAGCAAGCACAGCGTGTCCATGTCAAGTGGCTAAAGCTATACGGTGCAACCAGCCTGCTATCAAGGCGGTGGGTCGCCATGTTGGTCGTCTCAGTGCGGCTTTCTTTCCTTCTTCTTCCCCATGTTATGGTCACATCCAGCAAAGCACACGTGATCTCACTGGTTTCCAGAGTTGGGCAAGTTACTCAGGATTTGTAAATAAGTTACTAGTTACTTATTACTACTTCAAAAAGTAATAACATTACTTTACTTATTACTGGGTATAAAAAGTAATGTGTTATTATTAACAAACATTACTAGTTACATAACTATATTACTTTACAATCACTACCCTGTCTCGCCCCTTCAGAGAAATGACAACCTGTGTAGCCAGCTCATTTTAGAACTGAATCCACTTTATTAGAACAATAATGAACCTTAGGAGTCAAAGTGAAAACATTGCAGCCTCTCATACCAGCTTATCGGACAGGTTGGTTCAATTATCCCACCCTAAGTTTGCTAGGACCAGAAATCTCGTTCTTGTAACGCAGTAACTATTAGTTACTTGGATTAGTAATTGTATTATTATTACGGTTTTGGAAATAGTAATTAGTTAGACTACTAGTTACTGAAAAAATAAATTATATTACAGTAACTAGTTACTCTAACTAGTTACTGCCCAACACTGCTGGTTGCATAACGGCAATAATGACAAGCCAAAATGAAACACTCGAAATACTGTACAGCGTGACGTTAACCGGCTGATTTTACACGAAGATGAGGAAATGTGTTCCCTGCATAAATTTACATGTATCAATGTTAAATTAGGATCTAGACTATTGACGGAATCATGAACCTCGTATATCTATTTTTGCAGTTGGATATTAAGCAGTATATTGAACCACAGGCTACTGTAGATATCAGCGTATCCAAATAGTTATGACAGCTGATGCCTATAAAGAATACATAGTGAAGGAAAGTTAGGTAAATATCACCAAATATCACTCTAATTATTCTGGAGACACAATATTTACAGCCCGCATTATTGTCAGGCCGTTTTATAATGTAGCAGCAGATTGACATTGCCTTGATATGCAATGTAGCATGTGGATTTCTTTTTACTATAAATGTTACTTCCCCAGCTACCAGCTTGTACAACAAAGGCATCAAGAAATCAGTGGAATGTTATAGGATGCTACAACTCCTGTTCCTAACAACAATGAGAGAATGTGAGACAGAATACACTTTGCTGTGGAACAAATCAATAGCATTCCATAGCTAACAGAATTCCTCTGTTTCAATGGCAAAAATCCTATCTACACGGATGCACAAATAAATTGGATACCGTGACAGTGGAATTCGGGCGGAGGGAGGAATACAATAACAACAACAACAACAACAACAGGCACAGAAATACAACACGGGAATACCGCAGAAATACATCCCATAAGTATCGTGTATAGAAATTGCATTACTTAAAAATCACTGTGTGAAAGCATAGTGGAGAAAAGCACCAGATGTAGGGATTATTTCTGAAAAGGCCGAGGCTATACGGTATCTCTCCACATAAACACGGCATATCCCTCTGCCCCCCCTTCTTTGTCGCGCTAAACCAATCAGGGATTTGAAGGCCTCACTTCCAATCAATTACCAACCAAACCAGAGCAGAGCCCTTTGATACAGAATAATTTGTCAAATCACCACAGTGGCGGAGGGCAGGGGCCCGTGTACCATAGGCCCCATCCATGTGGAAATCTCTGCTCAGGATGCCCCCCCCCCACTCTCCCCTCTCCCCCAGTGCCCCGCAACTTATTAATGGCCAGCCACTGTGTGCTCCAGGATTGCAGCAGCCCAGCCACACAGCCAGATAGATTTACACAGAGAGGTTCCATTGGACGGCACTTCGCCATTCGAATATCTTTTTCTTTTTTTTTTTTTTCGGAAGGGGCCGACTTTTCACCCATTATGCAGACCGGAACGACCCAGCGCTCCATGCAAGTCTATGGGGAGGAGCACGGCGCCATTGCCGATTATTTCTCTCTGGGGGCATTAATGTGTATATTGAGTATATTACATTAATTAAGTTCCTACGATCAATCTGAGGCCACCACTGTATTTCTGCAGTTAACTGTTTTGGGGTAAATTGACTTTGTTTCAGGACACGCAGGGTAGATTTAGCTGCCTGGGTGCTGCGTACGTCTAGCGAACAATTGCATGCGCAGTCCACGCGCACAGGTCCGTGCGGCCGACGCAGAAGTTTAAAATGTTGAACCTACGCCGTGTTTATTTAGTTTTTTAGGGAATGCACACTATTTGTGAATTTGATTTGACAAATTTTACTTTAGACCTCACGCCAGTTCTAGTTTCTGGCGTAGAACACGCCCACTCCGAGCTGGCTATAGAGGGCTTGGCGACAGCTTATCAACGACTTATCAGCGATTTGGGAGTTGAATACGTCGGCAATGGGTGCCGGGTCACGCGTCGGTTACGACCTATCCGTAACTGATGCCGTAGCTTTGACGCAGTAGCATAAATGTGCCTATAGCCTCTTCTTAGCCTGTTTGTCTGTCTGTCAATACGTCCAGGGAATCAATGCCAAGTCCAGGATCCTGGAGCAATGATAAGGCCTGTGAAAACTGCACTTAAAAAGTGTACACAATCCACGCAAAACCACTTGCAGCATGCATACTTTTTGAAATTATTAAAATGTAATCTAATCCTAATTATTAGATTAAACTATTTAAACAAATGAAACACTGAGCTATACAATGAAATTAAATAGGAAATTAATACGGGTCATTTATGACCCATGTTGAAATAGGAGGGGTTTGCGTGGCTTGTTCATCAAAGGGTTAATTAGCTTGAAACCCTGTAGCCATCCTATATGCACACCACATTTTCACACTGCATTAATACATAATACATGTACACCACTAGCATAAAGAAGTACAACCTTGCCTGGCTAATCATTGGCCTTACTGTATGTAAGATAATACTTAGCACATAACATTAGCAGACTGCTGTGAACTTGTCCCTGAACTGTTGTTAATGACCTACACATAACTTTATATCCTCATTAGCCTACCGTACTGTTGTGTACAGCTCCAAGACCAGGGAGTTGGATTGCTTATAAACGAAAATCTAAAAAAAAACTCAAAAGAATTAATGATACAGCAGTCATTTTATTTCTGTGATTTGGCCTTGTCCGAACTTAAATTGTGCAAAAAAGGAAAAACAAATTAAATAAGTAATACTGCAGAATCCTAAAGCCATAATTTATAGATGAGACATTAATCATAAAGCACTCGATTCACGGCTGTGGTCTAAGTTATAAAAAAGCTTCTTTTAATGATTTTATTCATGAGCAAAGTATTATTCAATGCCTTCATGATTCAGTGATGTATCTGTTATTATTCCTCCCTACCATTATAAATCAGTGCAGTGTTGTGAGATGACATGGGTGCTAGAGCCCCTTTTTTGTGTCAGAAGACTGTCTGTAGTGTTTGATACACTTTCTTTCAGAAGAGTTCCTCAGATCAACACAGCACAACTGTGTGTGCGGCTGACAGAACAAAGACCACCTAAATAAGAAATGAAAAACACAGCTTGAAGAAAGCTTGAAGAAAAGGGATAGTGACCAAATGTACAATACTTTGAAAACCATCAGTTTATCATCACCGTGTGGGAGAACAGCTGTATTTTTTACAGTAATCAACACATATTGTGCTGCTGTAGATGCAATTCATAAATAGACTTCATTATATGTATTTTGTGTCTGTTATCACACTTTATTTCCCAGTATGGACAACACTTTTTGTTATAAGCGCAACATTATTAACATGATGTATGAAGTATTTTTCTAGATCGTCATTGTCTCAGGCCAACACTCAGGCACCGTAGATGTTCCTAAATGTATAAATGTAACCCACACACACGTGACGACTTGTGAACAGTATGTCTCGCTATGTTATGGGGCTGGGCCCCAATGTGCCTCATTATTTCTCCTCGCAGTATTTCGTATAAGTTGCTGAAAGTCTGCATAGATACCAGGACAGTGCGTTGTTTTTTTTTGTGCGGAACGAAGGGCTGCCACGACTGGTTTCATGCGAGAGAATTTCTGATCTCTGGAAGCATTCTCGTTGATAATATATCAGACCTTAAAGGATAGGGAAGGGACGTGACCATCTTTAGGAAAGCATTAAGAGGATACAGTATACAGTAGGTGCTAGGCGAGGACATGTTACAGTACACGATTCAGGATGCTTTTCGCTCAATGTTCACTCACATATTTCACGCTGGGGTGGTCTTGGGTGATGTAAGTCTCACTGAGAGGGTTTGATGCCGCATGCTAAAAAGGCATAAATACTGGTGGAAAAAAAAAGAAACCATGAAAAATAAAAACACACACAAAACAGAAAAAAATATCCCCAGCAGATGACCTTATTATACTCAGTGTGTACCATCTAGAAGCAATATTGCGTTTATTTGTCATTATTACCACCCACCATCACTGTGAGTGGGAGGAATACCAATTTGACAAAGAAGGCTTCTGACTAAATGTTAAGAAGCCCCCCAACCCTATCATGTGAGACAACCCTACTGTTCTGAGTGGGTAGATATGGCTGTGCTGTATGACTTATGGATATTCAATGGGCGAACACTGAGTGTGGCTTGCTGTAATATGGCGTTTACCAATGCAGAGTAGCACTGTGCACTGTGAGAACATATGTTAATGCTCTTGGCTGTGTCCAGAGGAACAGCAAGAGGTTTGGTTGGTGATGGAAGCATTTGGGAGCCACTGTTTGGAGCCCGCATTTGGCTTCTACAAAGACATCGGTATGATGGCTGCTCACAGCAGTGGGGGAAAAGGCGGGTAAAATCACATTGGCACAGCGGATACATTCGTTTTGGATCCGGGTGGAGCAGGCTAGAAGAGAGGAGGTTCTGTCACAAGTGGCTTTTGAGTCACATCAATAGCACAGTTTAAACTGTCTGTGCTGCCGGGAAACTGATGCTTGCAGAAGATAGGTGTGTCACAGTCATGCCTGGAAGCTTTGGGTCTGCTCTTCATCAACGTTTTGCCAACAGCATTCCCATGCATGAATGTTGCCAAAAATAAAAATCATGAAAGGCACTGTAGATATTTGCATATCCCTCCTACAAAGGTATTTACATCTGCCAACTGAAAAAGAATGTTACAATTCTTTTAACTATAGTACACAAACTAGTGGTTGACACCAGCACTACAGAAACAGTTGTTTTGATTTGGTCGCATATGCCCCGTAATCAGTAAGTGATTGCACTCATCTCTACACCTCACCCCACAGAGCTCATTGGTGCCAGTCACAGTGTCACATATGAGCAAAGTAATTATTATATGCCTCTATGCCTCATGCAGTATGTATTAACTGTGAAAAGAATATCCATGAAGTAAGCATTGGTATTTCAGTATGGCAGAACTTGTGTCTCCTCTAGAATATTGAGAATGTTGACTGTTAATATTTTATCAGTTTCAGCAGTAGTGACGTAAGGCATCCTGGTCAAAGTCCATTTCCTGTGAGTATCAACCTATACCTATATTGAATTTCTTTTTTCTGTGGCTTTACTTAAATGTATTGGCATTTCACTGGAAGAAATAAATGTACGACCTTGCCTGACTGATGTCGGCTTTTACGACCAGCGCCCGTTGCAACTCATTTCATCCACGGCAAAAACCAAATGAATTGATAAAAACACTGCACACTGATCCTCGTCTGTAATGCTAAAAGCCCCCCGACAAGAACACTAGCTTTCATTTTACGTTGCACACTCAAAAATGAATTATGACGTGTGAGAATATGCATTTATGTTGGTAAAGTATTGAGAAATGGGAATAATTACTCTGACTGAGTGCATTCTTATACATCTTTGTCAAAAATACATTTTAAAATAGAACAGAGGAATGTGTTCCTATATTGTTTGTAATAAGTCTTAATTAGGAAACAAGGAAGGCTATTTTGATCACTATCATGCAAATCAGTTATTTCTTTTCCACTCTAATCTTCAAGCAGAAAGACCTGGACAGGTCTAATCAGTGTTATTATTTTAATACTGAATTTTAGTGCACACTGCATACATACATACATACATACATACATACATACATACATACACTGCAGCTTGTGTATTTCATGTTTGCAAGAATTCTCTTTAGTGGCTGATGGTTCAATGATTGTGGTATGACCAGTGTTGGACAGTACTAGTAACTACTAACTGTAATATTACTTTTTTCAGTAACTAGTAGTGTAACTAATTACAATTACTAATCCAGGTAATGCTGCATTACTGTGTTACAAGAACAAGATTTCTGGTCCTAGCAAACGTAGGGTAGGCTAATTGAACCGACCTGTCCAATCATCTGGTTTGAGAGGCTGCAATGTTTTCACTTTAATTGATGGTTGACTCCTAAGGTTCATTATTGTTCCAATAAAGAGGATTCAATTCTAAAATGAGCTGGCTACACAGGTTGTCATTTTTCTGAAGGGGCAAAGCAGGGGATTGTGAAAGTAATGTAGTAATGTAACTAATTACTTTTGATAGCCAGTAATAAGTAAAGTAATATTATTACTTTTTGAAGTAGTAATAAGTAAATAGTAACATTACTATTCCTTAGTAACTTGCTCAACACTGGGTATGACGCATTGATTAAATCTGATATGATGCTATCCAACACATCCAATCTTAGTGATGTAATGCTTATAAAATCTTACTGATATCTATTACATGGAACTGGGCACTGTAGGGTATTTACAGCAGTTTTTGTGCTGTATGTAAAACAGACATGTCAGCTTCACATATTGATAGTGACTGTATATCTGGCACCCATGGGAGAGACACAGAATGACATTATAGCCAACCATATGGCTGCCAACTGTGTGTTTAAAGTTAAGTTAAACGTGACTCCAGGAATCGGTATTCATTAATGCATGGGGAATCGTTAATCAGTGTCATCATTGTGTGCCTTGTTTGCCGATGGGTGACAGTGATAAGTGATTTTGGCTCTTTGCGTCGACATTAGGCCCTGATGCAGTGAGACGTCCCACGTCACAATCTACAGTACAGATAGTGCCTGCACCGCACTCAATGAAGAAAGCTGACGATGCCACAGATCTAAAATGCCTTAAGATTAGTGGCTCACGTGTCACTATAAAGCTATGATAAACTGAACACATAGGGTTTGACATCACAATGGAGTGGAGCCCTGTTCGCCTCTCTCTCTCTCTCTCTCTCTCTCTCTCTCTCTCTCTCTCTCTCTCTCTCTGCCCCCTTTTCCTATCTGATGTATTTACAATGCCGTGAAAGGTTTCGCTGCAGCCAATGACCTCTGGCTGAAATATTTCTTCCCTCCGTTGGCTTTTTAGTGCAGAAACCGTGACATCTTAAATTTGCATATCCTACTAGTAAAGATCATCATGTAGTGCTCGGAGCCCAGCTCCCACGTATTCCCCTATGTGGTCTGGAGCAGAAGGGGTGAGCAGCCAATGATTGATGTGGGGGAGAAATGCCAGACTCTTCTTTAGCTGTATTTAAAGACTAGCTTGAAGCTAACGGTATCCAACATGTAGATCGTACCAGGGAGGCAGGACCACATTCCTATAGAGAGCTAACCCCTAGTAGCCAGATATGAGTTGGCATTTGGCACCCCAGATCCCATCGACTGCCAGTAGTGAACCATTAAACGCGGTGAAATTGCGAAGCTCAAGTTCCACATCAGGTTTCAATATGTTTGGTACGAGATATTATAGTTGGTGTTGTACCATATATTGCTTGTTTTCCCGAGTTTAGTTATGTGAAATTAACCATAAACGTATGAATCCACTTCTTTTATTTTGAGGGGTGAGAACCAGATAAAAAAATGAAGTTAGTGACATTTCTCGAACTTTACAGGAGGGCCAAAACAATATTTTTTTTAATTCACACATGCCTTTTTGGTACCAACATTTAATCAATTTAATCTAAAATGCATGGGCCATCTGATGACAATATGAACAAAGCATTAAATACAGTTTACAAGAAATACAAATGTATTGTGATAACATAAAATTATAACATAAAAAAATCCTTACCACACAAAAATAAAATTTTCAATGCCAAAAGGGCATAAGGGCAGTTAAACCCTTTTGCACCATGTCCAGTATTTAAATAATTTGGGTTTTCTTGAATAACTCTAAATTGATTAATAATTCACTTGTGCCCTTTTGGAAGTAGAACAATCTCATCAAGAGCTTTAGTTTGATATGTACATCTCCGTGTCACATACACTGGTTCGAACACCTCATGTCCCTTTTAGTCCAGGACAGCTATGGTTGTGGTGCCTGGAAAAGTGCATTTATATATTTTCACTGTCATAATTCAAAACAATAAATAGCTATGTTTTGTTGGTTTTGTGACTATGAAAAAATATTTTACTAAGAGTTTTATTAGTATTTGTGACATAAAAACAAAGTTACTCATAGCATGAGCTGTATTTCCTTTTGTGGGTCAAGACTTGGCTTGGCTTAACGGGATTTTATATTTTCTTTTCACGCATGAAGTTGTGGATCATAAATATAATCCATCCTTTGGTGGATAGTGATACATTTTCCTATAACAATACCCAGTTAAAATGGAAGAAAACAAAACCTTCCTCCAAAAGCACTCTAATGATCATAAAATCATTTTAGTTAGGCATAAAGCTGAGTGAGCCACAGACACATACATTATAGTCCCAGTAAGAAGTACATTTACATTAATGATTACATCATTCAGCAGAAATGCAGTTGGCTAGGCAAGTAGAGCAAATTGTTTTGGAAGTTAATTCAATTGGCATGAGTCGTCAAGTTACATTATTTAGAAACAGCTCCACTTTTCAGAAATGTGTATTTTCCCTCAGTATCTCTAAACCCTTTTAAAGCTCATTGCTATTTGATATTATCTAAGAAAAACCAAACGAAGGGTAAAAAAATTACCTTTTTCTTTTAAACCAGCATGTAATTTTTCATTTTTCGATCCTAAACTTTTATCACACAGATGCTTAAGGATGATTATTAATAAGTTCAATGTCATCACCTTATGAAGGATGCCCTTCAAGCTGAGCCTGATTTCAAGGGACAACTTGACAAAACTCACTTTGAATTTGGTTGAAAGCACGTCTAATTGAATTTTGATACGTAATTAAATCAAGAAATAAATCAGACCAGATCCCAGTGCATCTGACAATTCAACACTCCTGAGCACCACCAGCTAATTATGATGAAGCTATTATCTGAGCCAAAGGGAGCACTTTGAATGGATCCTTCTGAAGCACAAGCAGTCTTTTCCATTGGAATGTGCTCAACCTTAAGAATAGGGCACACCCCACGTGGACCATCTAGACCAGGGGTGGGCATTATTTTTCACTGGGGGGCCACATTGAACATGTGAGAGAACATCGTGGTATACTTTTTAAACCAACATGCTAAAACATTTTTTTAAATAAAATAACACAAGTTAAGTTTGTTAACTTGCATATTACGTTTATGCATATTTATACGCAACATCATTTTCATAATCAAACAGTTCAGTTTAAGAATTCTGCGCAGCAGTAAATACTGTATATATATACATATTTAAATATATATACAATATATACATATTCTGCAGAGCTTGTCAAGTCATTTTATGTTGTATTATTATTTTTAATTTAGGTTTGATGTACTGCGGGCCAGATAGAATGTCTCAAAGGGCCAGATCCTGCCCCCGTCCGGACTTTTGTCTGATCCAGGTCTGATCTAGATGATCTTACAAATAGATTTGCTCTGATGCAGATGTCAGGCAGAACTCTGACATTGTATCGCCACTGCTGCTATATTTTATGACAAATAACTTATATTTAAAGTATAGCCTACAGTATATGTCCTTTAGTAATAGCCACTGACATTTTGTTTTTGTATTAAATGAGACACAGTGTGTTGTTCTGGGCTGACATTAATGTTGTGTTTGTCACTCCTGTGTCAATTCACCCTTTCTGGTGTCGTGGACAAGCCAACAAGATATTTCAAACATACAGTATATTGCTGTTAAATCAGAAGAAAATGGGTGAGGGGGAGAAAATGTTCCTTCATTTCTCTGTTTTGTGATTGTATTGTGGTTGTATTCATCTGCATTACACACACGTGTAAGACAGTGTCATTTTTCACTGGATATATAGGGAATTGGGCCATCTTACTTTTGCCCTGTGGTAGCCTAGTTTTGCCCTCTATCCTCATTGCAGTATGTATGCAGGAAATTCTGTAGCGCTTATAGTGATATCATTGTGTCCTCTGTTTGTGTGAAGACAACAGTGATGCATCACAACACAAATTATCGTTTGTGTTGCAGCACAGCAATCACAGCTGGAACTAATTTCTATCAATAATCCCTCGTGTAGGATATATCACTATATTGATTTGCCTATGGCTTTGGTGTATCGTGCTCAGCATCCGGTTCCTGGTGTCTTTAGGCTAATTCATGACACCTCCGGGGTAGTATTCAGACGGCTATGCTTGCCATACCCTGCAGGTAATCTTATGCCACCACGAGGCACAGTATTAAAGTGTAACTGCACCCTAAAATATGTTTTTTGAGCAGTAAACCAGAGCCATGGAAATAACAGAGTTACGCCAACGGAAGTTCGAAATTATCAACAGTCACATGGTTCATGGAAAGGCATAACCAATAGTTCCCGGAAGTGTTTGGTGGGCAGTTTATATATATATATATATATATATATATATATACAACTTATTCTATAAGTTCAATAGCTTAGTCTATAAGTTTAATTCAATAAATGCACCATTTTCATTTAAAATAAAATGTATCGGGTACTTTAAGCATTTAGGTTAACTTCCTTAACTATTTTGAGGCTCCACGATCCGCCATTGCTGTGAAAAAAACGGTCAATTGGAGTGAACGGAGATGGCACAACTGTTATTTGCATGGCTCTGCAGTAAACTAATAGGATTGAACTGTGAAGAGACACATCAGTGCTGGTGTTGATATTGACAACATTTTCGTTTTTATAAAAATCTGCATTTTATGGGCTGAAAACACAAATAAAGCACTGTTCTGGGAGCTCCCAGAACAGTAATCTGAGTCCATCTGGGGAGCCGTACATTGAAACGGTTTGTGAATGGCAGGTACTTTAAAAATAATACTTTGCAGTTGATTGGATGAACCATCTGGTCGTCTTCGCTGTCGGCACACCTAAACCACGCCCCACACCTAAACCACGCCCTTATTTCTATCAACACTGACAATAAGTAAGTAATATTACTTTGACATAGTGGTCCTGACTGAACTACACGTCGTATCTGATAAAACCTCTTCATCACTAGCTCCTTGGATACTTTTTTTCTCATAAAAGCATGCTCATACATTAATTGGTGTCAAATGAAGCTTGTACGTCTCACATATGTAATTTGGGTGAAATTCTATTCCTGCATTCCTTCATCTTTGAGGCGAACAATGCCTTAGCTATAAATGACTATAAATAAGTGATTAGCCAAATTTGACATGTGACCCAGTAAAATATTTGCTTCGGCCTCGAGAAGAAGGGAGGTGTGGTTTTATGGTCAGTGTAGTCTTTCGCAGACTGTATGTATGGCTGTAAGATGCCAACGTCCTCTCAAAGAACTACAGCCCCCAAAGAATCGCCCCTCCACATCGAGGGGATGTATTCAAAATGGACGATAAGAAAGAGTCTCTTGAAATGCTTTTCTTCATGGAATGTCATTTAAAAGACATTTTTCAATCGATCAAAGGCCCACTTTCTCAACTAACTCATCACAGGTAAGGCAAAGTCTGCTTTTTGTAATTATTATTCTAATACTCGTGTCGCGATCTTTATAAGATGGATTTGCCAGTCCTGATGCTATTTGGAATCAGATACCATGACTAGATCTATTTACATTTACACACGCAAATATGCAATATGGGTTGTAATCGGGTTGCCTTTGAGAAATAGTTTAATTTGGGCACTGCTTTTTAGATTATTTTGATAGGCAAGATTGGCGATCCAGACGTGTATAATAATAGCAACCACACATGTATTTTAACAAATAAGCTTCAATCGAAAAGTTGGTCGGGGGGGGGGGGGCGCGGTGCATCATCGTCGGCGGTCACTGCTAGGGATGAAGAGGTTTTAAAAATCACCCCAGGACCTGGCTGGTTTTCAGCAGTACAATCTGTCCGAGATGAGGCTCAGAGCTGGGGTGCAGCTACACTTTAAAGCTGGAGTCAGGCTCAGAGCTGGGGTGCAGCTACACTTTAAAGGTGGAGTCAGGCTCAGAGCTGGGGTGCAGCTACACT
>JAODUE010042692.1:3974-17023 GCA_027564755.1 Amblyopsis hoosieri | reverse complement strand
CATCCAGGCAACGGCAGGCTAAACTTTAGTAATAAAACATGTAAAAGTCATATTGCATCTGGACTTTACACATCCAGTCAACGGCAGGCTAAACTTTAGTAATAAAACATGTAAAAGTCATATTGCATCTAGACTTTACACATCCAGGCAACGGCAGGCTAAACTTTAGTAATAAAACATGTAAAAGTCATATTGCATCTGGACTTTACACATCCAGGCAACGGCAGGCTAAACTTTAGTAATAAAACATGTAAAAAGTCATATTGCATCTGGACTTTATACATCCAGGCAACAGCAGGCTAAACTTTAGTAATAAAACATATAAAAAGTCTTATTGCATCTTGACTTTACACATCCAGGCAACGGCAGGCTAAACTTTTTAATAGAAAGAAGCGGGGACATCCTTAACCTTAACTTGTCCACTTTGCTGTTTGCATTGTGCTAGTGTCCTTCACAGTCTTAACACAAGACAGGGTTTCAGCTGGCCTGGTTAACCACAAAACCGTCATTACTATGACCATGGGTTAGAGCCAGAATAGGGCAAATAGCCTTACAGTTCCCACCTGTGCATTCCCTTTGAGAACAAACATCATGCTAGCAATTCACCTTGTTTTCATCACCGTGTCTTATTGTAATCTATTTTGGGGACTCAACCTCCCTGACATTTCCTCCCTGTCTCTGCAAACCAACTGCTGAAATGAAACGCAACAAGAAAAAAACCAAGCGCAAAATAAATCAGCAAGCTTCCAAAATGACAACACGTTAAGGTAATAATGGTAAAAGTGAATGAACATAGCCAAGTAGGCTACATAATACACTGTAAAAATAAATGTTTAACATAACTTTAGGTTAGGTTATCTTGTTGCCTTAAAGAAATAATGTGTTTTTGGTCATATATAGAGCAGAATTAATACAATTCAGGCTACCATGCACACATCACTGGTCATGGCAACAACAAAAAACAATTATTTCTTCTGCTTTTCGTTTTTTTTTTTGCTATCTTCCTTCAAATTTGTCATTTGTTTGATCTTTTCCTCCATGTTTCCATATCCATGCTAATGATAACCTACAGTTATTGAACCGTTGAGTTGAAACACTTGGGATCAGGTGCAAACTGTCTGAGATTTCCACTCCAAGCACTTTACTGCAGGGTTCAATTCAGAGAGGGAAGATAGACACAAATATAGGCTCATATTTCATCTGAGAAACAAGTACATCCTAAATATATGCAGTTCATATATACTAAATATATATTTTAATTAGCTGTTTATATGATGCCAATTAGTGAAACATTATGAATGAATGCATGTTTTAATGTCACTGGACACACTGTTTTTGTGATTTTGAGTATAGGCTACATGAGCTAATTTATTATTATTGCATTGTTACACTACATTTATTTGTGTTCACTATTTCTATATTGTGTAGCAGCATGGAAAACTAGCTCTCTGAAGACCAACGTTTTATTCTTGTCTTCGGCATATTGGCCTTGTGTTTGTTGCCATCTAGTGGCCAAAGCCTGAAAACAATTCAGAAGGTATAACGGCTCTTGGTCACAACAACATAAGTGCAATATGGTAATGCTGGCCTATTATCTACATAAACTGACAGGAAAATTAACTTTGTATGAGAATGTACACTGAGTCATTAGAGTCATTAGCTAATGTGTTATAGCCATACTCTATACAGTTGTTATAAGAACAGCCTATACTGTAGCCTACATTATACCTACGAAATGTTACTAGGACAACATGGAAAAAGTGCCGCAAATGAGAGAAAGGGAGGGAACACGATGAGAAGGTGGAGTGATAGAGAGGTGGAAGGAGAGAAGGTTGGTGTGGAGGAATTGCAGGTCACAGCACTGAGAGCGCGGCAAGGCAGGCGCACGCACCTCCAAATCCAGGTAAGACTTCAGTTTGCACTATTTTGAAAACAAGAAGCACAACATGTTTTGCACCTTAAGTGATATTCACAAATGGTATTCCTCGTTTTGCAGCTTGACGTTTTAAGGAAACGTGTTATATGTAATTGTGTTTTATGCAGGAGGCACACAGCGTAAACAGATTTATCTTGTTGGTGGTGTTATTAATAATTCAAATCCCGTTCACAGAATAATTCAAATGTCTTTACATGTGAACAGTACAGCGCGACTTGCCTTTGAATAGGATTGTTCGGGCCACATACGGCGGCATGTTTCCCTAACTTCCCGTATAATAATCTACTCAATTATGAATGGGATCATTTATTGTATAGCCTCGGCACCTAGGCACGGGCCGTCCGGTAACTTAGCAACCGATGTCTCATTCAACATTAAAGGCGTAATGTGAGCAGTGTTGGTGGCAGGGCAGCAGGATTTGTTTTTCTGACGCACCAATCTCCTGCACATTACAAAACAACTGATTAGCCAGATACACACATATACCAATATCTGTGTGTCTGTTTGCTACTGTAGCATGGTACTTTTCAAAGTGTTTATTCTTAGCTCTCTCCCCCCCCCAACTTCTCTAGAATTACTTTATTCTTTTATTCTTTTATTTAGCTAATTAAACAGCTACTGTACCCTTTATGTGGTGCACAAAAACATGAAAAATTGAAAATTTTACATGCCTACTCTTAAACTCACACACACACACACACACACACACAAACACACGCACGCACACACTCAAACGCACACACACACACACACACACAAGCATACACACAAATAACTACATCTTGGACATCAAAGGTTCAACTGCCCAATTAAATACCACAAACGTCACCGATCATGCCAGTTTGTCCTTATTTTAAAATGAGAAAATGACTACCCATTCACACGCCTCTGAGGTCATTTGTTTCCAGGGGGACTTTATTGTGAGAGCGCCCGCTGAAAACCGACACCCTCGCCCTTTCATCTCTTGCAAAGGAGCCTGTTGTTTTGCTCCCAGGGGGGTAATAAGACAGCCCTAACTAGGTCTATACAGTAACCTATAGTAACCAGCGCTAACACTTGCACTTAAGCATTAAGCCTTAAATGCAAACGCTAGTAAATATACTTCATTAAAAGCAGGGTTAGTCATTCTCGAGAACACTTGCTATCTTCGAGCTCAAATCAAAACAATATCCCTCTGCAGAGGTAGACTGCACTCCCCAGACATTGAAATACATGAAGCCTAGGGCATTGTTTGAGCGGTGTTCGCCACTTAGTTTATGCTCCTATTTACGGAGTCAGGGCTGTGTAGAAGTACCGTATAATTTTTTCAGCACAAACAGAGCGATACGCTGACATAACGAAATGCGAGGAGATATTTGGTGAATTTGCCAAAAAGTGTATTAGCTTACAATTATCTTGCAATTAGCGGACTATACCTTTAAGCCTTTTTAAAGGGCAGTGGAGGGGTACACTTAACATCAGGCACATCCCAGAACATGGGGTGCCCTGTCACCAGTCAGCACCTATACCGTGGACGGAAGCAAGGGCTCAGTTTCTGGGCCGTGTGCAGATATGCAGGGCCGTATCCACCGAGGGTGACAATAGTGGTCTGTGTTGTAGCGGAAGGCGATACATTTGAGACTGTTACATTTCCGAGATGAATAGCACCGAGAGAGGTCACAATGTGACTGACAGAGAGATGGAGAGATACCTCTAAGTCCCTCTAGTTTTGGCTATGAATGGACAGCATTGACCTCAGCTTAGATATAATAGCATATAAGGTACACCAACAGAGACATTAGAAGACGTGTCGATTGACCTTATTAAAGGTGTTATACGATATTTTATTTATGACATCTAATGACGGAATGTCATATAGAGCCACTTTTAAGAAAAAAAACGCTCAAATTAATTGAGGCATTTTGCTAATTTTAACAACATTGTTTTATTGATATATATATATATATACTGTATATACGTATATAACATTGCCCATGTGTTACATCACTGCCATCCGTAATGAAGTGCAGCAACATTACATACCTCAGGGAGAAGACGGTGGTTATCTGAGAGGATTTTAGACATAGAGGCAGAACAACTGTGGGAATGGATACTGTTGTACCGTTGGGAAGCTGTGCCCCACATAACAGACAACAGATACTTGCAGCAAATCTAAGCCATAAGAGTTTATGTAACACAACAGTGGGCCACTCACGGGTCCTTATCATCAGCAGAAAAGTAATTATATGTGAAATGTTTATATTTTAAATATACATTTGACAATTTTAAATATGTTTTTAAATAAATATTTATATTTGATCAAAAAGAACATTTTCAAATGAATGGCTTGGTCATATTAATAACAAATTGGTGAGATGCTAAAAAGGGCAAATGCATTTATTTATGAATATCAAAATAATCAAATCAAATTCAAACATTTAAAATATAAATATTGTTCTGCTCTTTTGTCATCGCACAAACACATTTCTCGCTTTTCTCTTTCCAGATTTAAGAAGAGGGGAAGGTTGAGGCCGAGGTCAACCACCGACAGGACTCCTAGTCGCTGCCCTCCATCATGCTAACGCGATCTCACTCGGAGAGAAGACCCCTGCCCGGCCTCTCCGCTCTGCTGACCCACCACAGCGTTTCCACAAAGAGCGATGCCTCCTACCCTCCACCCTCCTTCGCCCTCTCCCCCAGGAGCTCCATCTTCGCCCCCGTACTGGACCCCTCGGCCCCTGCCTGGGTGACCCAGGCCCTGTCCAGCCTGGAGCAGGGAGAGCGTGAGCTCCAGAGCCTCCAGGAGCGACAGCAGGCCGAAGTTGACGAGGTGAACCGCGAGTTGGACAACGCCGTGATTGACGCTCAAAGGGAGGAGCGGCGTCTCCTCGAGAAGGTCGAGCAGGACCACCGGGAAGCCCAGCGGCACCTCGACCAAGTGAAGAGGGAGAATGCAGCGGCGGTGCGGGTCGTCCAGTCGCTCGTGGACCATCACATCAGAAAGATGAGCCAACTAAAGGACCAGGTCCGAAGGTGGGGCACTTGTGCCGGTGGAGCCAACAAAAACCAGCTCCAGAAAGGGGTGGCGGAGATCATCCAGCCGTGGGAGATCTCCATGTCGCTGAAGAGGGTCAGCTTCACTCCGAGTGTCCAGGCCAAGACGTTCAGCCTGGGAGAGGTTGATGTACATGAGCAAGGCATGACATACCCCATTGGTGTCTGTGGAGTTCAAGGGCAGAAATGTTCCTTGCACTCGGGAGATGCAACGTTTGCAAACCTTACTCCTGTTGAAATTCGAAAGGACCCGCCGGGGCATCGCCTGAGTTCGGAAGAGAACAACAAATCAAAAAGTGGAAACATGCGAGTAGTCAGGAAACTACGCCTGTCAAGCTCAGTGGAGAATGAAGAGGAGCTCAAGTCACCAACCTCAAAATCACCAAGCCCAAGACGTCGCGGCGCATCTGAGTCTTCGCAAGACGAGGAGCTGGAATCATTGTGTTTAGACTCACAGGGGCAGGACTTCTTCCTGGCTATCCATCCAGGGTCCAGTCAAGGCGAATCTGATGTTGACGAGCCGATTGGCGGGCAAACCATCACCAACAGGCGTTCCATCCTAAAGGGCCAGAAAAAGCAGATGTCTCTCGTCATGGTTTCCAGCGAGGAACCATCTTGTCCTCCTGAAGAAATAACCAAAACTAACGCCGATGCATCAACAACCACTAAGACCATGTCCAAAGGTTCCTTCTCCAGTCACAGTCTTATGGATCTGTCCCCTGGACAAACGCCTCACCCCCGACAACAAGGCACGTCCGTGAATAAGACTTCTTATGTCTCCTCTGTGGACGGCGGTAGTCCCCCATCCCCAGCGGACAGCGAGGATTCCTGTTACACCTATGTCGTCAACACGCCTCGGCATGGCTCCCTCAAGGAGGAGCGTCGCCGGTGCATGTCCACCGCTGACCTCGCCGGCAAGCAGCGTCCATTGATCAGTGGTAGCATCAAGAGAGTCAACAGGATGTGCCTGTCTACTGAAGGTGAACAGAGCCAAGGAAATCGATCGGAAATGAGAGAATCCAAACAACGCAGCCCGGTGGCGAATCGAAACGTCACTTCGAGCCGCGTCAGCCGATCTCAGTCCATGTCTGCGCTTGAAGGAGACAACTTGGTCCGAGCCAAGGAGGCGCAAAAGCCTAACAGGCTCAGGAGAGAGTCAGTTGTCCCTGCTTTGAGGGAACTTGAAGAGGAAGGCGGATCAACCGCACTGGACTCGGCTTACCTAGTCAAGCAGTTTGGAAAACAGGGATCTGGCCGTGCGGACTTCAACCTACCAAGCGGAGTCCACACCACCGCCAAAGGGCAGCTGTTCGTGGTCGACTGCGGAAACGCCCGGATTCAGGTGACCGACCTCCAGAAAAATGTCGTCCAGCAGGTCTCTCCCACCGGAACAGAGCGGTCAGCTCGCATCTGCAACTACTTTGACGTGGCGGTGAACGCCAAGGGCCTCATCGCACTGACGTGCGCTGCTGAGAGGGCCCTGCTGGTGTTTAGCAGGCACGGGCGCCTCCTGCAGACCTTCGGCGGCACGGTGACCAGCTCCACCAGCGAAGACCTGGACGCTCCCAGGGGCGTCACGGTCACCCGCCTGGACGACTTCCTGGTGGCCGACATGAAGCGGGGCACCCTGTCGACTCTGAAGCTGGACCCCAAGACCGGGGCCAGGCAAGAGCGCACGGTGGTCACCGGCTTCCACAGGCCCTATCTGGTCGCGGCGTGCCTCACCACGGGGCTGATGGCCGTGTCCGAACGAGGCAACGAGGCCGGGAGAGCCCCGTGCATCAGGGTGCTGGAGCCGGGCTGGAACACCATCCGGATTCTGGGCGTGTGCTCCGGCCTGGGCCCCGTCCTCTGCTTCCCCTGGGGGCTTTGCATCGACGCAGACGGGGACGTCCTGGTGGCGGACTGGGGCAAGCAGTACCACCGGGTCCTTCTGTACCCGGCCAAGGGGGTGGGCTGGCCTCTGGTGGTGGACAACCTGAGTAGCCCCAGAGGGCTGGCCCTGCTGCCCAACGGGGAGGTGGTCGTGTCCGACAGCATGAACCACTGCGTCAAGATCTACCGCTACAAGTAACGTGGGCTTTTACACTAACCGTCTTTCTCGAGCTCGAATCAGAACATTATTCCTCCGCAGGGCCGCCGCCTCACACATTGAAACACATTGTGAAGCAAAGCTGCTTTGTTAAGAGAGTAGTAGACAGGGGTGTTCAGGAACTCAGGGCGTACTGAGGTACTGAGCTTCAAACCAAAACGACAATGTTATTGTAATACTGATTTTAACCACCGGGGAGAAACATCAAGATGTGTCCCTTTAAATATTAAAGACAAGCAATAAAAGCAGCTTTGATAATGAAATGGTAAGGTAGGTTCAAAACGAATGGATTTATATAGTATGCAGAAATGGTGGGTCAAAGTTGTTGTAGGACAAAATGTTAACAATATTATTAATATATATTAAATATACAGGATTGTCTGAATAACTGAAACTAAATTTTACAGATTCTACCTCTTACTGTATACTCACTTTTGTTCAATGGGTTTACTTCTAAATATATACACATTCTATTATACTATAATGATGGTGATGTATTGTTTATGGTCAAAGGGAAGTATTACAGGACAATGAGGTTTGTAGACATATAATCTAGATACATGCATGCTTACAGTATATATGCAGTATATATATATTATGAATTTATTAAATGGATTACTTAATCATGATAAAGTATAAGGGTTAAAACTTTCTAAAATGTAGGTAATGGTGAGTATGCTGTGTGCCACTGCAACATTTTGAATGTTTTAAATTCATTTTTAAAATGTCACCCATTTATATTTCAATGTGCGTTCAGACTATAACAGATAAGATAAAGAGTGGGTTTCAGATTTGACATTTTTCTTTAATTTCTCACTCAGTTCCATTGGGTTTATCAGAATTAAATTCTTATTCTAATGATTTTGTCATCATTGTGGCTGTCTTTCATTTCACAGTGAAGATCATCTCCCTATGCCATCTGCAATCCACAATCCTTGTGCAATATGTAAACATTAGGTCAAAATGATTGCTTTGGTAGTAAGCCCAGAGGCTTAGCTTGCAAAATATAAAACATCCCATTACTTCATCATAGTAAATAGTACACACACATGCATGTATACGCACACGCACACACACACGCACACACACACACACACACACACACACACACATACACACAAACACAGTTTCTGAGGTATAACAGTAGTTGTTAACAATCTGCAGGGTACATTTTAAGCTTAGCTCTGCTCTCAATGTTGATTTCATCTGGGCTGCAAAGTATGACGCTGATCGGCCAAACTCTTTGCCTGTGCTTGCTTCTTGCACTGACTAATGCTGCACCAAGGTGAGACAGTAAATAACATTTACTTTTGTACGATAGGTCTCAGAGATTACATTTTAGAATAGGCTCAAGTACAGCCATATATGGGAGAAATGTGACACTAAACGTATCCAATATTAACTTTGGCATTGTTTGGGGTTCACAATTAAAATGGTATAAGTTGTTGTAGTAGGTAAGTTGGTATTGTTTATTATTGCGTATATAATAAGTATATAATAAACACGGTCAGCTGGTACATTACATATACAGTATTCTCTCTCTCTCTATATATATATATATATATATATATATACACTGTATATATATATATACAGTGTATATAGATAGCTATATGCTTTGGAAAAAACCTTTTGTCATAAATCTTAGTATTTGCAAATGTTTTAACGTTTTCAAACTACGGTCAAGGTCAGATCAATAACTCAAACAAAAAAAGAACTCATTACATCACTGGGATATTTAGAAAAACGTTTTGTTCAGGTTAATAATTGAAAAGATGTGTTTTTTTTCATTTGACTTTCACAGGCACCTTGATGATGAAATGATAGCTGGTGGGTTTCCAGTTCAATCCAATTCCAATCAAATGAATCATAATTTTAAATAAATTCATATTAAATTGGCTGCAGCACAATTTAGCAGTCAGTTAGTTAGTTGATGTGTGTTTGTGTGTGTGCGCATGAGCAAGAGTGTGTTTCAGCATGTAAAGCGATAGTGCTTCAAAAGATACAACCATAAATAATGTATTAATTGACTTGACATCACCAAAATAGGACGTGACCCATTTATATTTCCTGTTCAGACGATGCCCTCAGCGGCATCTCCCTTCCAGGAGCGCCACCTGACCGTTGTGACGGCATTGAGTTTGATGCCATCGCCCCTGACGAGAAGGGGAAAGTCTTCTTCTTTAAAGGTACATGGAGCCATTTTAAAACACCATCTGGTTGTTTACTGTACACATGTTGTTCTGCTAATAAACGGAATGGTTAACCAAACCTCTTGAGACTGATCAAGCTACAGTTAAACAACAATGCTTCTCATCTCATTAAATGTATGTGTTTAAATGTATGTGGCTCCCTGTCCCGCAGCCAGAACACGATTTTTCGATGTTATTATTTAAAGGTGCAGTCAGCGATAGTAAGCTAATACACTTTTCTGTCCAATTCAGTGAGTATATCCTCACAGTTCGCTCGCTGTCTGTTCTGTGCGCGTGGGAACACAAAGGGGTGCAGACCGCACACAACAACAATATCCTATCCGTGGCAATGTGTTTTCACTCTGGGGGGCGGAGCATCTGAGGGAGTACCCTATGGCAGTAAAGGGAGGGGTGTTTTTCCACTCTGGGGGGCGGAGCATCTGAGGGAGTACCCTATGGAAGTAAAGGGAGAGGTGTTTTTGTTTTGATCAAGTTCAAATAGCAGCAAGCTTTCTCCAGAAAGGTTGACTATACCTTTAAGTCTTATTTGTAATATCAAACCAAAACATTGTTTTGGTAAAGATGGTTTCTATCACAGGGATGCAGACACAAATCTAGGTTTGTTGAGCTTCATCTTTATATCCTCTCCTCTCCTTTAAGATCAGTACGTGTGGAAGGGCTTCCATGGACCAGCCAATCTCACCAGCGAGTATTTCCGGGAGCATGACGACCAGCACCTGCTAGGCTCCGTTGACGCTGCCTTTCGCATGCACATCCCTGAAAACACCCAGGACCACGACCACATCTATTTATTCCAGGTGGGCCCTCCATTAGATGTCCTCCAGAGAGATGCCTACAGGCTGGGGAGCAACAGCTTAGGTGTAGGGGGGTGTTGAGGTGTTCTGACTAGAGCCCTGCACAGGCCTAAACTCTAGGCTCGAGCCCGGCCCTGGCACGACAGCTTTTGCACTCTGGAACGATTTACATAATCATCCCAATGTATTAACTCTATGTGATACCATTCTAAATACACGAATGCCTCTCATACACTATATTGAAAAGAAAAAAAGTATTATTGAACACAGAACCGGTTATTCCACTTCAAACAATGTGTCATGAGACCACTTTTTTCCCAACATTGTTTTTCCATCTGATATTGACAAAATGGGACACCTTCAATGTCAAAATTGTATCATGTAAAAAATAGAGAAATGAGATGGGCTAAGTAATTACAATATTTTGAATATAATCTTCAAGTATTCATGAAATTAACTAAAACAACTGATATATTTATATTGAATATTTAAAAAAATGTATCAACTTCTAAATATTACCGTAGTTTTCCCCTTGTCACTTCAGACATTTCAAACAGGACAATGTAATAGGTTAATAATAGGCCTAATTCAATTACACATTTGATATCATTTAAAATATACATTCATAAGAACATCCTATTAATTAAAATGAGAAGTAAACCTACTTTTACATTCAACAATAATAAAAGTAAGATATAAAACATTGTAGACCAACACTTGGTGGGGTAATGAGTAGACTTCCTATTCACGAGGTAAGATTGAGTATACGCAAAATCTTCTCCATCTTCGATCACCCATGCTTTTATTTCATCTAGGTTAGATTACTGCAACAGTCTTTTTACTTGTCTGAATAAGAAACAGCTTTATCGCCTCCAGATTGTTCAAAACTCTGCTGCGAGGCTTTTAACACGCACTAGAAAAAGGGCACATATCACACCTGTTTTAGCTTCACGTCACTGGTTACCAGTGCAATTTAGAATGCATTTTAAAATGTTGGTCCTTACTTTTAGAGCCCTACAAGGAGAAGCGCCCCCTTACATCTCTGACCTGATACAGATGTGCACGTCCTCTCGTAGTCTTAGATCAACAGGTCAGAGATTTCTAATTGTTCCTGTACTCATTTTAAGACTAGAGGGGACTGTTCTTTTTAGGCTGTGACACCTAGGTTGTGGAATGCATTGCCCTCTTTCCTACGCTGCTTGGATTTGGTGGAAACTATTAAAAAACTGTTTAAAACTCTTTTATTTCAGGAAGCTTTTAGTTAGACTGTATGGTGGTGAGGCCGGTCTGACATGTATTTCTGTTTTTTTATGTGCATTTGTTTGGTTATATATTTGTGTGATGTGCTGTCTTGTATTTCATATTGCTGTGTATACCTCTACAATTGTGAAGCACTTTGTGATTTTTATCTGTGAAATGTGCTATATAAATACATTTAAAATGTAATTTACTTTACTTTTTTAATGAAAATATTATGGATTAGGGCATAGGCCTGCTTCAACATCATCTACACATGTATTCCGTATCATATACTGTGTAATTTAAATGCTCATAAGTCACATCAACATGTAGGGCACCAAGGTCTACAGCTACTTCAACCACACTCTCGAGGAGGGCTACCCTAAAGACATCCAGCAGGATTTCCCAGAAGTCCCCAGTCATCTGGACGCAGCTGTCGAATGCCCCAAAGGGGAATGTGTCACCGACACTGTCCTGTTCTTTAAAGGTAAACCAAAGATACTGGAATAATAACAAGATAGAGCATTGTATTGCATTTCAATTAACGTTTTCCATTCATTTATTTTACTTTAAGTATACCCTGACCCCTTGTGGATCGTACAGGTCACAACATGATGACATTGTATTGTCACTGTATTGTCACATGTATTGTCACTAATAATAATAATAATAATAATAATAATAATAATAATAACAAATATCAATGTTATGCAATGTGTGGCAATATTTGCCAATACGTTTATAACTGACAGTAGTCTAAATTACTGTATGTTGACACCACTAAACCTACATTATATTGTAATGTCTTGTTAAAAATATCTTGTTTCTTAATCCTTTTTTATATTATTATTGTATTGTTTATTTAATTTAATCCTTTATCCTAATTTAATCCTAAACTGTAAAGCAGTTTTTGCTGCAACTTCTGTATGATAGGCGCTATATTTTTTGTTTTCTATATTTTATAGCTTGTTTTATATTTTCCCCTGCCAATATAACTGACCACAAGAAACCAATTTTATTTGAAATATCTGCTCAGTCTCCTCTACTTTACTTAACTTTTTATTTGTAATTTATATGTCTAACATGTATGCTGTTTTAGTCAAAACGTTTTAGGCTGAGTCTTTGTATTTGTAATGTAAGACGTCCTTGAGTGTCTTGATAGGCGTCCTGAAATAAAATGGCATTTGTTTGGTCAATTGAACTTATCTGTAAGCCATGAAATAACTGTTTTCTCACCGACAGGGTCTGATGTATACAGTTACGACATCGCCACGACAACGGTCAAGACGAGGACGTGGCCGCAGCTTGCCGTTTGCACCTCCGCTTTCCGCTGGCTGGAACACTACTACTGTTTCCACGGGAACAATTTCACAAGGTTCCATCCCGTATCCGGAGAAGTGGAGCCTGGCTATCCGAAGGACGCCCGGGCTTACTTTATGAGATGTCCCAAATTTGGTGAGAGCCCTCTGGAAATAAAACTAGTAAATACAGTAAGCCCACACTATTGTGTTTTCCCTCTGTAGTCAAGTGTTAGTTTTTTACTGTCAGGAATAGGATTACTAGTGCTACACTAGTGTACACATTAGGCCTATTCAAAATGAGAATGTAGCTGCTGATAACTCTTGGTTATCCATATAGGTCATAGGTTATTACGATATAACTAACTCTTGGTTAACCATATAGGTCATGGGTTATTACGATATAACTAACTCTTGGTTTACCATATAGGTCATGGGTTATTA
>JAODUE010042671.1:0-19241 GCA_027564755.1 Amblyopsis hoosieri | reverse complement strand
GTTTTGATATAATAATTTTTTGTGTGTGTGTGACCAAAATATTTTGACGGTGTGTGTTTGTGTGTGTGTAGCTTACACACACACACACACACACACACACACACACACACACACACACACACACACACACAGTACATATACACAACACTGTATTAGAAATATGTATGCATGTTCAATCTACTAAAATCACTTCTTTTTAAAACCACACACACACCCACCCACAGAGTCTTTGAGAAAAGCAAATTAATAGATATATTTAATTTCTCCCTACAGTGTTTTAAAAGCTTGGCCTTGGCATCTTTGTGGTGGCTTGATATGCTACAAAACACAAGGTTGCTTGTAAGCTTTTAAGACAGCAAAAACTAGATTGAACAAAGCTTGAATGGGACTTCTTAAGCCTACTGATTCCATGTGTGCATGCATTCGTGTTTCCTGCATGTGGGTGGTACTATAGTGTTCCTCTGAAGCATACACGTGTCTTATTGATGCCTTTTTCTTGTATTTAGTACAGACTACTTAACTGTTTTAAGGAAACATTTAATTATGAAGACGCACTTGGACTGAAGTTCGGAGCTCACATAACTACAGACTGATTAAACGGAACATAATGATTCTGGCCTCTAAAGCAAGAGAGCAACACCCTCTTTGCTGCATAGAATAGCCATTAACATTTAGCTCATCGCTAATGTTGTTGAGGATTAAAATCAAATTTTTTAAACAAGTGGAAGATTTTAAACTTTACTGTCTGTATACCATTGTGGTGTGCTGTATTCTCCTTGATTCAGCACAGTAAGATTTGTTTGTTCAAGTGAAACCTCAAGGACTTATTTCTGCCCTCTGGCATAATGCTGGTTTCAAGAAAAATAAGATTTCAATATTGAATACAACTGTATGTGTCTTGTTGTTTTCGTCAGCTCAACAATAATAGTATAGAGAGTATTTTTTAATTGGTGCTCTAGTCTTGAGTGAAACAATTCAATCAGGTATCACAATAGCCAACCCCTTTCAAAGCAAGCTTCTTGCTCACAAGCCTATTTGTAGATTTTGAATAAACAAATGATATCTAACCACCTATGTCTCACTTTCCCCCAAAAAGGTTTACACCATAACCCTATAGCGCCTAGTCATGATCGAGGCAACGGTCGTTGGTGTCACTCACCTGGCTTGCAGGGAATGGGCTGGAGAGGAAGGGTCATCTGGGGGTCAGAGGTGACGGGGAGAGGCTGAGCATTGGGGTGAAAGGCTGGGATCATCACATACGGCATATTCACCTGCTGGGGCATAGCAGAGCAAAACCAAGTCCATATCAGTCCAAGTCCATCACAAGCAAGAGACGTCATAATCCACTTGCCTTTTAGCTTTCCGTCCATTAATCATCAACCACTTATCTGGAGTCGGGTAACTTTTAATTTAGCAGTTTTGTGTAATATTAGTGTATAAGAGCGATTGAGGGAAATCACTTTTTGCTATGCCAACCTAATTGAGCATGCTGAAGAATTATCTGATGACACCACACCACGCAGATACCGATACCGCTTTTATTAGTCAATACTGTTCACACACACAACGCCCATTTCCCCTCAATTGTTTCTATCATTACTCTACAGTGTTGTAGAGAAGGTCAGCCTGTATTGTACTAGTGTATACCATACAGTGAAAACAACTTCTTAAAAGACATAGGCAGACAGGTGACAGGGTAAATGCAGGGCAGTTGAAACCATCGTATCATTTGCAGGACTGCTGCCGGCCTATACATATTTGATCTGATCGCATTGGTGAAAGTAGAGTTTTCTCTTTCTCAAAATGAACTGGTAACGTTAAATACACTTATGCGCCCAGGGCCAAAAGCCTGGTCCTTATATCAATGATATGTCTGCCTAAATATACAGTAAGCATCCTTAAGCAAGACGCCTTACCCCTAACCTGTTCCTTAACAAGATATTGTATTTACTGTAAGTTACTTTGGATAAAAGAGTCTAATACAACAAAAACAGTGTAAAACAAACAACAACAGGTTTTACTGTAATTACTGTCATTATTTAGCTTGTAAGAATCCCAGTCATGTCTAAACTGACCTGGATCTGTTGCTGAAGGAGGTTGATCTTGTGCTGCTGTTGGATTAGCTGTTGCTGCTGTTTGGCAATCTGAAACACAGCACACGCACAATGTCTCAGCACCCAGCACTTGGAAAAGGTCAGAAAGCTACACTGTAGGCCGCTCTCACAATAGCCAGTAATAATACATTGATATAAATAGAGTATGTGCACAGACACAGAGATGCATAAACAGAGCTTTATGCTGTGTGTACACTTGATGAAAAGACAGATGAAATTATACCGTTTGTTGGCCTTCATCCAGTGCCTCATTTCAGCTCCAATAGATCATGCTTGGCAGTGTGCAAGACCTTTACCTGATCCTGTTGCTGCCGAGCTAGCTCCATCTGTTGCTGTTGCTTCTCCAGAAGCAGGGCGGCCATGTTCCTCTGCTCAGAGTGGGCTCCCAGTAGCTGCTCCCGCAGACCACTCAACTGGTTGATCATCAGCAACAGCTGGAACTCCTTTTCCGCCAGAGCCTCTGGTGTGCCTGGTGGAGAGACACAAACAATGCTTTGAGGACCGAATTCTTTTCGGTTTTGCCGGTTCCTGCCAAATAATACTATTCAACTTTTTTGTTACGCTTAAGAATAAAGTGTTCTATTTTAGAGGCCTAGATAATAAACTTAAAAAAAAAAAAAAGGTATTTCATATTTACATAGAAACACAAATTATGACGAGATAAAGATACATTAACATACATTTCCCCTTTTCTCCTACAAACTGTGCATGTCATTTGAATATAGATACAATACAGGTTTTACTAATTAGTTCCCGTTTCTGGCTGGAGATCATCTGAACAGTTACTACAAGGCCTGAGAAGCCACTGCTCACTTTCCACCTACTTTCTGTTTAATAGGATAGATAAATTGTTTCAAAATATGGCATTGAAAAGACAAAGGTTGTGTCTGAGAGCTGACCTTTCAGTTGTCCAGCGCCCACAGAGCTTTTATCCAGAAGCTTTTCCCTCCAGTTCGCATTTAGCAGCTTCTCAATGGTGGGCATTACTGTTAGCACACCAAAACAGGTACTTAGTTGACGTGTGCACACACACGCACACAAGCCTGTACCAGACAGCATGAGCTATATGTTTTCAGAAATATATTCGGACAAAAGAATACTCTGTCTCTCATGTTAAGAACACATCTCAGGTGCAGGAGGGTAGAGGTTTTTAGCTTCTCAGAAAGGAGTTTGAATGCTGTACTAGATCAATATTTGTATTGAGTACATTCCAAGGTCAGCTAGAGGGCGAGGGTTTGAAGAGTGAGACAGTAACACAAAAAGAATTTGCAGGTATTCAAGGCAGCAGGCGGAAGGCAAAGGACTTTAGGGCAGTCGGTGTCTCGGGAGTGGCTTTTTACCCCACGTGGAGCGCTCATCCATATCGAACACAACAAAGAAACACACCCTCCGTTCTCCCTCGATGCAATTAAGAGCCAAAACACAACGCTCACTCCTCAGGACAAACTGTCACTGTTATTGATTTTCAGCCGAGTGCATTGTGCACAACTGAATAGTGGCGGTACGCCGACAACCTTATCTCAACCTTATCTCAAAAAGTGGAGTTGCAAAAAATGTTGTATAAAGAAAATACAGTGAACATACACACACAGAGAGAGCAAGAGAGAGAGAACTTTTCACTATACTACTACTACTGTACCTTCATTGAAGGTGGACTGTCCATCTGGTTTATCTGGGATTTTGCTCTCCTTTAATCCCAGTGGGCTCTGCCGATGAGAGAGCTCCTTGCCAGGTGAACCCTCCTGTCATGACATGTCAGGAGGGGACATCAACAACTCTAATGGAACAGCTAGCTACAATATAGACAATTAGCCACTACTGTATAATTCTTACTGAAGGGGAGCGTGAGAGAGGCGGGGTCAACTGGCGGACTTCCATTGAGTGACTTTCTTGCCAGTCTTGCGAGGGAGGCGGTTTATGCGCCTCATTACAGGTTCTGACTCCGCCCCTGCTACAAGACTCCTCCTCTTCTATCTTGACACCAACAGCCACCATGCTGACATCCCTGTTGGCATGGAGATGCAGTGCTGGGGGGCTCGGCTCAACCATTCTGGAAAAGACAGTGAAGACGCTTAGTGTACATTTATTCGCACGCACACGTATATATATATATATATATATCCAACATTGATAGCCAGCAAGGTCAATAAATACAATGAAATGGCAATAAAGGTCAAAGGTTAAAGTGATTTTAAATGTGATAATCATTAAATACTTTGAAATGGCATTAAAGGTCAAAGGTTAAAGTGATTTTAAATGTGATAGTCATTAAATACTTTGAAATGGCATTAAAGGTCAAAGGTTAAAGTGATTTTAAATGTGATAGTCATTAAACACTTTGAAATGGCATTACATGTCAAAGGTTAAAGTGATTTGAATGTGATAGTCATTAAACACTTTGAAATGGCATTACATGTCAAAGGTTAAAGTGATTTTGAATGTGATAGTGAAGATGAAATGTTCCTATTGGTCACTATATATTAAATAATGTAAATATATCTACCTCATATTTTGGTTCCACTTAATTAAAATTCACCTTTATGAGGAGTCAAGAATGGCTACATTTGACACTTGGATTTTCAAGAGACAATGCAACCACATTAAATTTGGTGAGAAAATTATCAGATTGCTTAATTAAACCAAGGAAGTTATAACCAACAGGTAAAAAAAAAATAGGGGGAGAGAGAGAGAGAGAGAGAGAGAGAGAGAGAGAGAGAGAGAGAGTGAGAGAGAGAGAAGGACAGGTTGAACAAGAGAGGCCAAACAAACAGTGAACTTGGAACAAATCAACTTCAGCTGTGTGTGTGTGCGTGCGTGAGCGTGTGTGTGCGTGCACACATGCACCCGTGTTTCTTTTCTCCCAGTTCTGCCGCAGGAGGAAAGAAAAACACGTTGAACAGCAGAACAAAACAAACAAAACACACAGGGGCAGAAAGTGCACATACACACACATATATATTATACACTGTGTGTGTGTGTGTGTGTGTGTGTGTGTGTATATATATATAAAGAGTCAGTGAAAAGGCATTGTTGAAGCCAGGGAACAAAGGAAGCCCGGACAATAGGGGAGAGGCGGACAAAAGCCCCCGGCCGCAGGAAACAGCCCGGATAACAATGCCAGCGGAATGTGCCGACCAACATTGGGAACACAGAGGAGAAAAAAGAAATGCAGAGCGCCACCATTCTGACAAGCACATAGTGATTTGAGTTCCACCCCATCCACATTCTGTGTTTCAAACACAAAGCCACCTGCTATAGATCCAGTCCAAGGCAGCAGACCTGTGTGAACACGTCTCTGTGTGTCTACAAGTTATTAAGTGTTTAAATGCAGTTGTTGCATGTTACGGCGGTTGGAAATTGGCCATTTCTCTGCAGCTGAGCAGCTTTTTACTGAGGCGCTGGAGCAGACAGCATTGCTCTGGCTCTCACTTGACAACACCTGTTACAGTTACTTTTGCACAGTCTTTTTTTACATGCTTTTCTGCACGTGGGTGGGATGGGGTTCGCTCCACACGCTGAGCTCCGACACAAACTCTGTCTACACGTCAACCAGTGTATGTGAGATGTGTCTCTTTTCATGAGATATGTGAAAACCCCTTACACCCCCCCAATTCCCCATCCTTTTTCTCTTTTTTTTTTTTTTTGGACAACTATAATGACAAAGCACATGGTGTGTTAACTGTGTGTGTGTTGGGGGTCTGTTTAACCAACAGAGTCATTGTCTGTGGCGATGTGGGGTTGATTGTCTCGCTGTTGGGGAGCTGGCTGCCAGCGGCAACGTAAGCGTGCTGCCCCACTGGAAGTTATTCCTCTGGCTCACATCCACATTTCACAGAGGTGGGATTATGGAACTGCCACAGGTGGCGTTCACAAGCCTATATACTGTAGTGTGTACTGTACTGGAAGTGTACAGACTGTGTGTGTGTTTATTAGTTAGTCATTGTCAATGCCGCACCGTGCTAGCTAAGACAATGCAAATCAATCAACGTCATCCGTATCTACATCAACTGCATGTAGTTAAGTGGCCATTTAATTTATCTCTATAATTATGTGGCCTTCGTGAATATATTTTACTTATTGAAGTTGAGGACCTTCATTTGACCACTTATGGTTGCTTTCCAACCGCTTTGGTCAAAGCAATGACAGTAAAACCGTCTCTAGACCATGAAGACGTCTGACAGACAACACACAGAACTGTCTTGATTTATGACAATGATTGGGCATAAGTGATAGAAAAACAATGTGAGAGTAGTGTCTATAATGTAGTAACATACGTTTCATAACTATTTGATAACTTTAATAAAGCCTCACACTTTAGTCAGGTTTAAATGGTCTCCTACTTCCTAAAACCACTTCACAGTGAATTTGGCACCAAGTCGTCTCAGCAAACTGCCGCTATATGCAGGACAGCTTTAGGTCTCAACTCATGTGCTCATCGTTTTCAGCAAATAACTCGGACCAACCAATCAATCACGCCGACTATAAAGGCAGCCCTAAAGCACTTGTGCACACAGAAATGCATGCACCATGTGGAGTCAATACCCAACGTGTCACAGGGACTCGTCAAACCAGTACATAAACACTAACCACTTGAGACACCTCAAGTGATGCATTCTGAGATCAGCCTCCAATTTTAGCTTAAACAGCACAACGTCTAGTGCCATTTTAACACAACGTGATCTGTGTTGTTAAGAGTTCCCGACAAAGGAAAAGGGAAAAAGAGAACGGAACAGATAAAATGCACTTTTCCTAGAATCATTGACAGTGGTGGCGAAGCCGTGCACAGCCAGCGACACAAGGAGCACTACAAACAAAACCATGAGTTCCCCAACAAGTTGTAACGCATAAACCCTAACACTTTACCCTGAGGGGGCCGGTTAATGCAAATGTCCTCCATTGTTCTCTCTCTTTCTTTATGTTCCCACCATTTTCTCTAACCTGCTGCACCTCCCCCACCCCACCCACCCCACACACACACACACACACACACACACACACACACACACACACACACACGCTCTGTGTTCTTTCTTCTCTCTCCTGACAGGAGCGGTTTGTTGGGTTTACGGCGTCTTTGTCACGTTCAAAACACCGCCTGAAGGAGAATAGCAGGGAGTGCAAGAGAGAGAGCGAGAGAGCAAGACACATAGAGACATAGGGAGAGAGAGAGACTGCAGTTTGGGGGCGGTAGGTAGCATTATAGTGATACACTTCATCTTTGTGATAAATAAAGACATTCTCATAACCCTCCCTGAATAAGACTGACAGGCAGCTGTAATGACAGCTACTCCACAGGGGTCTGCTGCAGAGAGGAACAGCACCACAGCCAGTCGATAGCTCACACTGAGCGCCAACAAACCACTGATACACATATTATACACAAGTCTATAGATCATAAAACACCACAATGCACACGTGCAAAAGACAAAAACATCTCAATCACAATTCCATGACCTGGGAGTTCTGATAGATTTATCAACATAATAGTTCCGCTCCAAATTAAACTGTGTGGTAAAGATGGGACTACTTTGTTATATAGTCTAATTATTAGACTATATAACAAAGTAGTCTCTAATGATTAAACAAAGCTTTAAGGAAATGTTTCACAGTTAGCAATATTTGCTTGATTGTGTTTAATGGCGTGTGCCAATCAACATTCTCTGTAACACTTTACTCAACCGACATGGAGAAGAAAAAAAAAGAAATTATATATATGTATGTAGCAGAAAATGCATTTGTGCATTTAACACTATAGAATTTCAGAAGCACCTGTCAATCAACCACTAGAGTCAAATGTATTTAGCAAACATTTGGCCATGCAAGGTGGGGTAGAAGAAGAAGAAGAAGAAAAGAATAAACACTGTAAAAATGTATTTGATCTCCCGCTAAAGCGGGACACATTAATAAACAAATGACTATTTCCGACCAAGTTCCCTCCTACCGTGTGGTCCTGACAGGAGCATAAGGGAACCAAGGACGCTGCTCCCCCAGACCAGCGTTGCTAAAACAGGTCATCCTCTGTCAACCGCACTGGCCTGCTTCACCTCCCTGCCTCTGGTGGGCCTTTCTCTACTGTCTGTTACCCCTGCCCTTGTAGCCCCCCACCCCCAACCTCTCCAGGCCAAGCGGGGTAGCCAACACAAAGGGCCTCTTCAATCTGCACAGAATGAGGACCCCATTTGCATAATTAGCTGTTTGCAGGTGACCCTCCGTTCAGCTGATATACAGTAACCAATACCATCGTATACAGCACGCGTACGCATGCACACACACACACACACATCACAGGCCAGGTGTCATAGAGGCCTGATAAAAGTCAGTGCACATATGACACTTTCCAACAATTATGGCAGATTGGCCCTCACCTGCCCGAGGTCAAGAAGCCAGTGCCCCAGATCTTAAAGAACTCAACTAGCAAACTATGTTAGCCCTTTGCATGTGTCAAACCACTCTAAATCGGTCATCCTGACAGAATGAATGTGTCAAACACTCTTAATATTTTAACATTAACACTTTCGCACCCATATTATAGTGTACCAACTAATCACATCAATAATTATGAAGCTCAGTCAAACTGGCCTGTATAGCTGCTACTAAACAAAATACCACCTGGAATTGTTACAACCATCAGTTCATTGCAACGTATCAATACGCGTGTGTGTGTGTGTGTGTGTCTGGGTGTGCCCACGTGTTTTCTTTTGGGTGCTCCTAGACCTTTTATTGGAAGCGTTGCGAATACACATACATAGACAATCACACGTACACACACACACACACACACACACACACACACACACACACACACACAGACGCAAATAAAGCTTCCTTGCTCTGTGACTCCATGTGCCTCATTAGAGGATGAGCTGTAAGGGGCATGAACACAAAGCCTTGCATCTCTGTTCTTTAGACCTTTTGATGTCAAGGGTGGTGAAGCAAAGAACTCATCAAGAACACACACTTAGTTTCCGCTTTTTATCCCTATTGAGTTAGAGGATGTGTAGGTGTGTGTGTGTGTGTGTTTCTGACTTTTTTTTGTGCCACATCCCCAAAAACTTTGCATAATAATTTCTGTCTTACATTTTTCAAAATCAAGATTTATACTCCTAACACTACAACAACACACACACACACACACACCAAAATATGTAATGGAAAATGTACATGGGAAAATAGTTCACACTTACAGTCTGACAATTATAGTCAGCGGCAAACAAACAGAATTGGCACGGCAGTGTAAAAGCCTTTTTCTGCACACTCTTGAAAAGATAAATATGACACAGTGAAAAAACCCCGATTATTTCTGCATATTCAGTTGCTTTCAATTGAGACAACAAAAACGGAAATGGCAGCAGTTGAATTGTACAACTTAGAAATCTTGTGTTGGGACCATCAATACCGTTTATCAATTTTTAATTTTTAGGAAGTGCTTCTCAAACATGTAGACCATTAATCACTCTGTGAAAATCCATGAGCCCACCACCCGTTGTAATGCTTTAAATTACTTAATAATTTTCAGATATCAAAACTAAATTATGTAGTGAATAACAAGTAATTTCCCTGTATTGTAACATTCTCTTCAATAATAAGAATCAGCCCACTATGTTAAATGTTCTGTATTGCTCTTTTAACGCTACAACTAATGTAATGCTATAGAATTTATTATTATTATTATTATTATATAGTAATTATTTGATAATTACTCAACAATAGTAATTTCACCTTTTTTCCTGTATATTTCTAGCCTGGTGTAACCATACCATATTAACTTTGTGAATATAGTCTGGCCACGCTCCATTGGGAAGTCATTCATTGCCTCCTACCTCAGTAATTGTGAAACTACCGTACAGCGTTTAACCCATCAGCATTGCTACAACTGTTTTGATCGCCTCATCTAGCTCTACCACCATTTCAAACACACTTGACTTCAACGTCATCGCACTTGCTCACCCTGAATGGGCCGGCAGCAGGGTGGCATTGAAAATGCTAATGTGAACAAGATTACAGATTATAATCTCATTTTAAAACATTATCTGAGAGCAATAGTCTGGCGGAGCCAGGCAAGTTAAATAAACTGTTATGTTGGGATGCACAGACAACTGTTGCATTAAAGGACTAATGATAATAATAATAATAATAATAATAATAATAAGCCAATGAAGCCAAATCCTAACACAAC
Organism: Amblyopsis hoosieri; assembly: GCA_027564755.1. Taxonomy (NCBI): domain Eukaryota; kingdom Metazoa; phylum Chordata; class Actinopteri; order Percopsiformes; family Amblyopsidae; genus Amblyopsis; species Amblyopsis hoosieri. The sequence goes on along the minus strand of JAODUE010042671.1, from coordinate 8,951 downwards.
CTCTCTCTCTCTGTATTGTCCCCTCGCTCTCTCTCTCAGATGTGCTCCATCCCTTTGGAGGCTGGCTAAATAAGATGTATAAATAGGCTGATGACACAACTGCTCCCTTCACAAAGACAGAAAGCATGAGGGGGAGAGAGAGAGAAAGAGAGAGAGAACGCTGGCTTTCGTAGCAGCCTCTTTCTTCTTGGTCTTTTCAGAAAACGCAGGTTAAAAGCATCTCTCTCTCTCTCACCGTGGCATTTATCAGAGAGGAGAGGATGAGCTTGAGGGGGATGGGGTGAGCGAGAGAAGACAAAACACACTCCCAATAAAGAGATAGAACAAGAGAGAGGGAAGAAAGGATGCATGCGCACGCGCATGTGTGTGTGTGTGTGTGTGTGTGTGTGTGTGCGTGTAGGCTACAATTTCTTTTCTTAAGACCCCCTTCCCTTCCAGGCAATGGCTCAGACAAAGGGGATGGGGGGTGATTGTTAGGCACGCGCGCGCACACACACACTAACACACACACACACGCACACGCACACACACACACACACAATGCACTTGCTTCTTTTAGCCCGGGCACACTTAATATCCTCACATTCATTTCTGCTTGAGAGTGTGCGCGTTACGCACGTGCGTGCGAGCGCGTGTGTGCGTGTGTGCACACGTGCATTTGTGTGTGTGTGTGTGTGTGTTTAATTGGAGGTGGGGGCGGGGGGCTATGTTTGCCAAGGGTCTTATAGTCCAAGGGGCCAGGGGCTCTAAGGTGTTGCTATGGAAACGTCTTTGAGCGGTAAGGAGCACAACAGGTGATTCTAAAGAAGGCTTGCTAGTCTCAGTATTGAGCGACTGCAGGGGGCCTGTGCGTGTGTGTGTGCGTGCGTGTGTGCACGGGCGCAGGAGAAAGAGATGTATAGTTGGCTTTATTACAAACCACTTTGTACCAAAGGTGGAAGGCAGCAATTGTCAAAGTTCATGAACATTCAGCATGATGTGACATCACACTGATGGCTCAATACTGTGGCCACATATATGGGATCAGGGCTACAAAATAATCATAATATTTGTATTTAGTTGTGAGTAGTCAGGTTAAAGTAACTAATTGGGTGGCAATTATGATTTTATGAAAGAATCTATTATATATAGGCAATTAAATACTATTAGTTTTCAACTCATAAAGAAATTAAATACACGAAAACTTCACATACTAACTTCTTATAGCATCCATTTCAGCACCACCTGATCTGTGCCTACTCCAATACCTGTTGGGGAACTCCCATTTGTTTTGCTGTTGTATACAAATGACAACCCATCACACCAGTATACAAAGACATTGCAAGACACACATGCAAGCCACACGTTTGTGCTGACAAACAGAAAAGGCATGGGTCTATACACAGAAAAAGCTTGAAAAAGCCTCAGCCTATAGGCTAATCCAGAGGTCTTCAACAGGGGTCCTCAGATGTACTACAGGGAGTCCTCCAAATTACTTGATCCCAAACTTATTTTCTTCCAAAAATATACATTAACATAAATACAACCTGTGCTATAGTATACATATATACATCTGTCAATTATTTTAATGGCTTAGTTAGTGGCCAACTTTTATACATGGCACTTTAGACTGCCCTTGTTGGCCCGGTAAATAAATATTTTATACGATAAGGGTCCTTAGCCTGAAAACATGGAAGACCTCCAGGGTTAATGCCATGGCGAATCACCTTTATTACTTCAAATGCTCAATAGGATCTTTGACAGATTAAACACTATACTAACATTAATTCATCAGACATGTTCATGTCCATTTTGCTTTTCTTGCTTACTGTATTTCTTGTTTGACATTTATGTAATGTCTATAACTATAACCACCAAGTTAACTATTAAATTGAAATAGTCAAAGACACACAGAAGGCATTTTCTGTTTGATTTTCCTGGTGAATTTACATGTAGCCCTCAGTATTTAAATACAGAAGAACGTATGTTATCAAAGTGATGGGACGACAGACTACTTCTTCCATTACACTCAGGAAATTACATTAATTTGATCATTTTATTTAAGATACAATTTGCTGTTATGTCATTCAAGCACAGTTTGGCAAAACGTTTATCTTGTAATGCACAGCAGTTCTGTTACAAAATGAAGAATGTATATAACTTAATGGTTGTCTTTTGACAGTTATACTGTAACTCACCAAGAGACCTCAGAAATGAAGGAAACAACAATAAGACATCACTTATGACAGTCCATCTACATCACCATCAACATGACACCATTATAAGAGTTTCAGCCTGTTCACAAAACAAAACATCACACTCACAGATTTAGATTTTACAACAGAACTAGACTAAACATGTACATGTCTACTGCATTTAAAAACTCTACATAGGCATTTAGACCAATATTGGTTGGTCCAAATTACATTTCTAAAAGAAATACTTCAGTTTGCTGCAATGCAAAACAAATGCTCTAATCATCTGCCACTGACCCATCCACCCACACACAAATGAGGGCCTTATCGTCATATAGAAACAAGCTAAAAGGCTACAAATGAAGACATAGCATCGTTGTCCAAAACTAGAAAAAGCCCATGTAAATCACCCAGGAAACTATAACTTTTGTAAATGTGCACTGAAGCGACATATCAATAGAATGGTTGTGCATTTGTAGCAATATAAACAAATCCACAAGACAGAGTATGGCAACAGGCCAGCAAAGCCTTCATTTTACAAAACACAACATCTGTCTGTCCGCCTCAGTCAAGTCTAGAGCCACATGTCAGAAGGTGATGCAAATTGTCTTAGTTAATGATGAAAATAACGATTATTAAAAAGGAAAGCAGAACTTCGAGAGGAACTACCAAGTCCTTTGTCATCGTTTGTTTTTTTTTTGTGGTAAAATCCAAGATGGTGAAAAGCATGCAAATCTGATTCATTTGTGTTTTATTCCATGATATATGAAAACGTGTTCCCATTTAATCTAGTCACACTAACACAAACTTTTAGATGAGAATATGTTTTGCCCAATATAGACCATTATTTATAATAGTTTACACTTAATCCATTTTCCCCACAGCACAGTTCATGACATGAAAGGGTAAAATATCACTGCATGTAATTCCATTACTCACTATTATTACGTTAAAATAATGAATCCCTTTTAACAAAAGATTCCCTAGAAAATGTTATACACACCTTGATCCTGTAGAAGCTTGCATTTGGACATTGCTCACCACCCCAACATGTATGCACACACACACACACACACACACACACACACACACACACACACACACACGCACTCACACATTTTTCAAAAGTCCAGAAAACTTCTCAGTGTTGTGTTCTGCATAGATTAGAACCTGTTCAACAGTTACTGCAGAAAGGCAGGGCAGCATTCAAGGAAGCTTCCGTTCTTTCTTGTTTAAGATGATTTATTGCTGTTGATAGCTAGCCCGCTTTAACCAAAGGCACAAATGCAGTATTAATCTATATGCATGTAAATGCAAATGCAACACAAATGAACGTCGGCTTTAAGTCACAGCTCGGCTGAAGCTGACACACGTATACTAAATATTCAAACTGTAAAGTACATTTGGAAAAGGATTTTATGTGTTTACCTTTGTAACCCATATATTAGGCTACACTGAGAATAGCCATTAAGATTCACTGTCAAGTACCATACAATGTATTTAACAACCATCATAGGTGAGTTGTGAAATGCTATGTGTAGCATTCGCTGAGCCCGCAGGAATCTTACCTTGAGGTGTTGACAGGTGTGTGCTTTGCTTTGTCTCATGTGCTCTATGCATCGACTGGCTGCTGTCTTCATACTTTATGCTAGTACAGAGTTTAATTAAACACCGCACCTCCCAAACAGCCCCCACCCACTGATACACCACAATATACATGTGCATTTACGCACATGCGCGAAGAAACACCACTTGTCCTATTCAACAGAAAAATAGGGACAGTGCAAAGACAATTTGGATATATATATATATATATATATATATATATCACTGTGGCTACACCGCGTACCAAATTGTAATTTTACATTGCCCTTTAACCTCCATTGGCTTAAATTGGATCTATGACCCAGACCATTGGCTTGCAAACCCAACACAGATACATTTTAACTGGTCTGAAAATATAAGACATTCTTTGTCCATATTTGTGTATGTTACGATACTGATTTTAAGAAAACAGTGAAGTCAATAGAGTTAATGTTGTACCGCAGCCAAAAAATTATATTTAACCGTGAACATCAGCCTGTGGACATATTGATATTGAAGCTATAAGCTACAGTCCACCATTCTGGTAATAGTTCATTAACTCTTTACCAATTTGCAAATCTACCATTAATCTCTATCCCGCTGTCATCGCTACAAGAAGAGGTTGAGGAACACATAAAACACACACACACACACACACACACACACACACACACACACACACACACACACACACACACACACACACACACACACACTCCTCTTTTGTAGCTCCTGATTCAATAAGAAACAGAGAACAATGTCCTTCGCTATATTAGAAAGTCAGCAGGAGGAGCGAAGAAAACATGGGTCTGCTGCTCTGCTGCCCTATGTTTGAGGTGTACACTACACACACACACACAGTGTATGCATGCAAGCCATCTTGGAAGGGTATCAATCCATTTAAGTCATCACCACTTTCATAACAGATTACTTAGTACAGCCAAGGCCAGCTCCCATTCAGAGAAAATAGAGATGAATATGTCAAAAAATGAGACAGAATGCCAGCGAGTTTGTATTCTTTATGTTTGTGTATGCTTTGTATAATCACAGAATACGTACATGTATGTATGTGTGTGTGCGTGCGTGCGTGCGTGCGTGCGTTTGTGTGTGATAACAGGTGAAATCGGTGACGAGAGGTCAGTCTTGCTCTGTTGACAAGCCATCTCTCCAAGCAAGTCTAAGCTTGTGTGTGTGTGCTTGTGGGTGTGAGTGAAGGACAGTGTTGGGCAAGTTACTCAGGAATTGTAATAAGTTACTAGTTACTTATTACTCCTTCAAATAGTAATAATATTACTTTACTTATTACTGGGTATTAAACGTAAGTAGTTACATTACTATATTACTTTCACAATCACTACTCTGCCTCGCCCCTTCCGAAAAATTACAACCTGTGTAGCCAGCTCATTTTAGAATTTAATCTTCTTTATTGGAACAATAATGAACCTTAGGAGTCAACAATCAGCCAAAGTGAAAACATTGGATCCTCTCAAACCAGATGATTGGCCAGGTTGGTTCAATTAAACTACCCTAAGTTTGATAGGACCAGAAAAAAAAGTAATAATAATTACAGTAACTAGTTAGGCTACTGCCCAACACTGGTGAAGGAGTAGTCTTTTGGGCATAATGCTGCATACACTACACTGGCCCTTTCATAAATGGATGGACACTTAGAAAGAAAAAAGAATAAAAGAAAGAATGCAAGAATGAAAGCACAAATGAAAGAAAGAGTAAAGGGAGAAAGGAGGCAAGCAAAGAGAAGGTCAAGGACTCCCCGCTGACGGACAGCTTTGTAAGCAGCCAGTCACTGTAAAGACACAAACACATGCACACACTGCTCCAGGCAGCCGCCCCCCCCCCTTTTGACAGAATGCCAGTGCTGACTTTTACACATCTTGGCAAAACATAAAGATGGCATCATGATTCATGCCTATATTTCATCTGTAGCAAGGTAGTTAACTTGAGACAGTCTTTGAAATCTTTGCCAGATACTCGACCGTTAGTTTTTGAATTTAGTAGGCTACTGTGATAAAATAAAAAAAACATAGGGTGCGCACCTTGAAAACTATTTGTGCGAACATGTCCGCTTCGGCAAACTACCAAAGTAGGGTGTTAAAATCATAGAAATAGAACCATATGGAACAGTTCACACTTCCACAGTAGCCTATATTCTTTGATAACTGACTGATTCTGGCTCGTTTGCATCTGACAACAGGACAACATCCTCTCCTTAAGTTATCGTGCGAACAGCCAGAGATGGGATATTGTCGGGCAGCCTTTTCAGACTGAATCAGACTCGGACCAGTGCACAACCTGAAAGCCTACAGTCTGCCTGCCTTCATCTTTAGCCTACGTAGGCTGCACACATGCAACGAATGTGGTGCGGAAAATAGGCTACATTTGGAAACAACTTTTTAGCTAGTTCTCACGTACGAATACAAACCTTATCGAGACACAAAGGGGCGTTTATGTTAACGGATCACTTTGTGTTTACAATAAAAACGTGAGTACGGATCAATAACCACAGATAGGCATCTGAAGCACGCTGTGATAACTCACCACTCGCGGTGCGTCCAAGCTTCCCAAACTTCCGAGCCGTCTGATGCTTCCACGGGGTTTCCACGGTTAATATCTTACCGCATGCAAACTACAATGCTTTAAACGTATGCCTCTCGGACCTGGTCCCCCGGCCGCTGGCGAGATCGCGGGAGACGTTTTGTTTTTATTGACTTGTCCTGCTCGGGTTAGAGAGAGGAACCTCTCTCTCGCCGCTCTCCCGATGACTTTGTGGTGTTTTGTTTCCCACACTCACGCTCCCTGACGCTCACCTCCCACTTAAAGGGAGAGGACACTCTTTGTGGACAGGGACAATGCCTGTCCTTTATGCAATGCAACCCATTGCAACCTGGTCGCAGGGCTTTAATAAAATATTGTTGAATTAACAATTGAATAAACTAAATTCAAATGTATTTAAATACGGTAGGCCTACTCTCCCTTTTTTCTCCTGTCAATCAAAATAGAGCTCTGAGATTATGACACTTGCGTCCCTGTCAATTGGTCCAGTGACAAGCCAAAAACAATGTCTAATCTATATTGCCAATTGACAATAAAGTAGGCTATTGCCAATTTATAATCACAAATTACTGAAGACGTGAATAGGGGGGTCAACATGGGCATGTTAATGGTTAATCCCCACAGGAATGACATATGCCTATATATCTTATTAGCCTAGTATATCTTACTTTCAATCGGGTATGGCTTTCACTGTAATTGACAGCCTACAAGGGTTAGGCTAACCTTTAAACTCAACGCTGCAGTCTGTCATTCATAAATGGTTAATCAATGTAATAATGTTTAACAAACAACACAATACAATTTGACACAAGACATTTTTGGTCATTCTGAAGCACACCACCAGTGAACCAGTGGAAATGGCTGTAAATGACCAATTGCAACAATTACCATTATAGGCTACCATATACTATTGTTAAAAAGTTATATGAAAAGCTATGGTTAAAATGGATGGTCTAACAAGGCAAGAGATGGGATGCTTCTGACCCCGGGGTTTTATAATATCTCTTTAATGCATATTGTCAACAACAACTGATGTGGTAAAAGGGCAATGTGAAGAAAAGCAAAGATCTCACAGAGAGAATGGAAGAAATAAAAATAGATACCTAGAAAGAAAGAACCAATATCTTAATCTAGAGGGGGATCAAGACAAGGTCATTGGACAGTGCATACTGCATAGAGAGGTAAGGGCTCTCTGGTGTGTGTGTGTGTGTGAGCAAGAGAGAGAGAGAGAGAGAGAGAGAGAGAGAGAGAGAGATGTGCACTGGGAGCTGATGTGCCATTTCTAATCCCTCCTGTTCGTGGCTTTGTGCTCGGGCCCAGCAGGAAGTGAGAGCCGGGCAGACAACAATTAACAAAAGAGCTGTGAAGAATACAATTAGCCATCAATGGCCAACCATGGGCCTTTGTGCCTGTCGCCATGGTAACGGCACAACACCACTATTCCGGGATTACAAAACCCATTCTCCACTTCTCCTTTTCACTCCCCTTTGCCTTTTTCTCTCAATATCTCTTGCGGCCCCTCTTTTCTTTTCTCTCTCTCTCTCTCTCTCTCTCTCTCTCTCTCTCTCTCTCTCTCTCTCTCTCTCGCTTTGTTTTCTCTCTCTCTGCTTTTCATTTTCTCTTTTCTTCTCCTTTCAATCTCATGTCCCTTTTCTCTATCCAGTTCATCTTTTCAACACACACACACATGCACCTTACAATGTGGTAGCTCTATACTCTCACCTTTCAGGTGATGGACCTCTTTATATGTGCTGATGATGAAGCCAGCCAAGCCATGCTGGGCTGTGCCAGGCTGACCTGTTCAAGCAGTAGGGGCTGCAAAAGCCTGAGCTGCTGCCCGTTCTACTTGTCAGAGTTTGCTCGCATGGCACTGGTGTTGGCACGCACGCCACTTTACACCAAGTGTAATGTGTTGTGAGCTGGACACATGGTCCGCATATGTAACGTCAATGTACTGTATGTTACTGTAACCTGCCTCCTAATACTGTAGTCTACCTCCTATTACTGTAGTCTACCTCCTAATACTGTAGGCTACCTCATAATACTGTAGCCTACCTCCTATTACTGTAGTCTACCTCCTAATACTGTAGGCTACCTCATAATACTGTAGCCTACCTCCTATTACTGTAGTCTACCTCCTAATACTGTAGTCTACCTCCTAATACTGTAGCCTACCTCATATTACTGTAGTATGCCTCTTATTACTGTAATATACCTCCCAATACTGTAGTCTACCTCCTATTACTGTAGTCTACCTCCTAATAGTGTAATATACCTCCTAATACTGTAGTCTACCTCCTAATACTGTAATATATCTCATAATACTGTAGGCTACCTCCTAATACTGTAGTCTACCTCCTATTACTGTAGTCTACCTCCTAATACTGTAATATACCTCCTAATACTGTAGTCTACCTCCTTATACTGTAATATACCTCCTAATACTGTAGTCTACCTCCTTATACTGTAATATCCCCCCTAATACTATAGTCTACCTCCTATTACTGTAGTCTACCTCCTAATACTGTAATATACCTCCTAATAATGTAGTCTACCTCCTATTACTGTAATATACCTCCTAATACTGTAGTCTACCTCCTTATACTGTAATATACCCCCTAA
>JAODUE010042660.1:0-19242 GCA_027564755.1 Amblyopsis hoosieri | reverse complement strand
TAAATACATATTTGTGAATACTATATTCAGTTTCTGCTAATGAATCCTTCTAAATCTTACATAGTGTTCCTTTAATTGAGTTAATTGAGTTTTGTCAGTTATAATATTGGCCCTCCAAAGGCCTTCCAAGGACTGTGTCACAGTATGATATATAGAAGTTAATACAGTTTTACAACTCTATGTGACATGATATTTAATAGTTCTTCAACGTACTCTCATGTTCATGAAAGCTTTTTTTGTTTTATTACATTTTTGCTGTCCAAAGGATGTATTTAGGAATAATGTCAGTTGACCATTTTTTAAAATTCCTTCTCAATAAGTTCAAGAAGAGGGGAAAATGTCTCCCCACTATAAAGGCATCATAAGTGACCTATCATGTCAATTGGCTGCCAGTAAGGTCAAGAGCCAGTGCTGGTATCCCCTTTATAATCTCACACAGAGCCACAAGGGGGCTGTTTTATCGGTCGTTTTATGTTTTATGAGCCGTCGGCTCTGCCAGCTCAATACACTTTGTGCTGGGACAGCTGCAAATGGCCTTTCTGGAACAGCCCCCTTGGTGCTGGGCCATGGCAGGGGGATGTGGGGGTAGGGATGGGATGATATTAGGGTTACACGATATTGATCAAATGTGATATTGAACATGACAATTATTATTATTCATTTCGGTATTTGTTAACATAAGTAAAAACAAAGGTTATGGGAAAATGCATCAAATTATATTCATAACATATCAAAACAACATATTTTCAACTGACAGTCATATTGGACTCGTACAACAACAGTAATTCCAAACTAGAGAAGAGGCATTCTTTTTGGCCACTAATGTTTTCTCTTTGATCTCTATTATGTCATTAGCATCCTCACATATCTTACTTTTCTGTCTAAATCAAACACTACTAAGCCAAACAGCCAATAGACGCATATATCCACATAACAGAGTATTTCATACTTCCAGCAACATTTTTGATATTATATTGCGCAATGTGATGTGATAACAATACTGAGTTTATATATTGTGCACCCCTAGAGAGATATATGATATTATTATCTTTATGGTGATGCAAATACGTGGTGAATGTCCATTATCGGGGTAATCATGAATATCCTCACATAAATATTAATATGTGACTTGAAAAAAGCTGCCTAGCTCACTTGTACAGTCCAATTGTATAGATTTATAAATGTATTTATTAGCCTGCATCTTTCCAGTCAATCACCACCATGGCTGAAGGCACGGCTTGCCCATTGTGTCCCCCCACATTTCGGATTTGTTGAAATACTGGTTTCAAAACAAACAATCACACAAAAATTATACGTGTGTGTAGAGTATAATAAAATGTAAGATAAAGTGATTACAGTATGTTTTAGTCATAGAAAGTTTTAGTGCTATTTAAGAGAATACAATAAATATGTGGGATTATATCAGTTTATCACAATTATTTTGGCCAGTGTGAGGGTGAGTGTGTACATTGTAGAAGGTGTTGCAGGTTTGTGCATTTGTTGTTGTTAGTCTACGCTACATTAGTGACAGGAAGTGGTGTGTGTGTGTGTTTGTGTGTTTGTGTGTACTGTATGCATGTGCATATTTGTATTTACATTTTCAAATGACTACATAAGACCAGTGATGTTATAGTCCTTATTTTTAAAGTGAACCCACTAGATGTCACAAAAATTCACAGCATCTCAGACCAAAAACATAAAAACTGCAAATGGAATGTGGTTTAGGCCATATCATTTAAGTCTGTCATGATAGAACAGCTTCTAAATTCTATGAAAATGTCATTCAATAACAACATACTGTAAGAGTGAAAAGCATGAGTGACACATGTCCCAACTCCCAAGCATGCTATTTAGCAACCAATGTTGGTTCAGTGGCCATCGAGATATCTTAAAGGTATCACTGACATGTCAAGCAGAAGGGTAATGTTTTATTAAGTGAGGCATTAAAAGCAATGTAAAACTATTTTCAAATTTTTCACAGTCTGGCTATTTAGGCCAAGCCCCTCTCTCCCTCCCCCTCCCCTCTCTACCCCCCCCCCCCCCCCTCTCTCTCTCTCTCTCTCTCTCTGCATGGGAGTGGACAGTTTAAATATTGAGGTATTTATGACTCAGCACAGCTCTCGTCTTGAGTTCATGGAGCTCCTCCGTGAAACATGGGGGCCTGGCAATGTGACAGCCAGCCATATTTAAAGATAGCTAGTAGTTTGGGCTGGCTACTGTATCTGACCGGTAGGCTACACTACAGTATCTACCTTGTCTAATGTCTGTCTGTCTGTCTGTCTGTCTGATAAAGTTATCAATGTCAACTGAAACACTTTGGGTTTTGTCTTCACATGTTGTGAAGTCTTCATAGGTTGTAAAGACACAACATTCTAGCAAAACTACGTACATAGGATTTGCCAGGGATTTAAGGGTTGCAGGTCACATAAAGCCTATGCAACCAATACTGTCTGTATGTAACTGACCTGCAAGCTGAAACCCACTCAAAGTAAATGCAGTTTTAACAATATAGCATAGAGAATCATAGCCATACCCCACTGTCCCATCAGAATATTAAAAAGAGCTAGATATCACAATTACATTTATGTTAAACAAGAACACTGTATCTTAGGAAAAAATATACACAGTAGCAAACTGTTTAGCACAACACACGAGCTCCTTGGCACTGTGTAATTATTTACTTTGGGTCGTATGCAGTTGTTTATGTCGTCGTTTTTCTTACGCATTACAATAACTTATCTTTCAGAGGTGTTTTTAGAACTGGTGGGTTGCTTCCACAACATTCGTTTCAACCAGCTGGTGTTTGTCGCTGCCTGCTGGTCAGAATGAAGAATTGCAAGAATGTTCAGTCGTTGGTATTAGTATGCTGCGTCCACGGTATGTCTACAGACACAGACCTGAACAATTATCCTCTAATTAGGAAGCACACACCACGTGACGTCGTCTTAATTGTTACTCTTATAAACATAAAGGTACCTTAATATTATTCGAATGTATATGGCGAAAACAGACTTCTTTCAGCTCGGTATAGCGGTTTTGCTTTTCCGTGACCATGGCAGACAGACGTAGTTTAATTATTGCAGAGGACGGGTTTGGGATCAATTGCATTCCTTCTGGTAAACAACTCGCCAGAACCCCTCCAATGACGCAAGTTAAAAAAACCTTGGACTTTTTTTCTGATTGTGAGGTGGCTGACATTTTCAGTGGCCAAGCAGAGATGCACTTCACACCAACACAAATACAGAAAACGGTAGGCCTCAACTGCCTTCCCTTATACTAATTTCACGTCAGTCAAGTACATTTGCAGTAACTAAATGAACTTTAACATTACTGTGCTTTTCAAGCAGGCAGACCAGGACAGAAAGTCGTTCAACACACCTGACAGGGCAAAAGGTGTGTCACGCATAAAGCCTATTTAGGTAGCCTACTATCCGATATTGAAGCTATACATTAGCCGTTCAATCTGCGAATAATCATATCAAGCCGAAATAATTGTTAAAATTGGTAGATTGTTTCTGTTTGTTCTATGCAGCCGGTGTCCGGACACCTTCTCGAATTAACATAGGGTTTCAACTACAGACACCAGAACCTCCACATATTGGTTTAACACGTGAGTATCACAAAAGAAGTAACTTGACATTACAGAAGGTTTATTGTATAGACCTTAATTGTTTAAGCAAAACGTCTTATTGTTGATTCAAAATTACTACAAAACAATTTTAATATTCATTGACTGTCACAGCTCAACTTTAAGACCATTTGGCTGCAATTAAATTGTAGCCTGCTGTTTTTTTCAGAAGATATTTGATTTATTTTTGATATTGTTTAGTAAGGTTAATTTTGTCTGTAATATTAACAGATTATGACCCTAAATCAGTGCTGAAAGGGATGAAAGGATATGAACTGACAGAAACGGACCAGGATTTCATTGAATCCATGAAAAATGAGAAACTGCTTAAAAAGCTACAGGTTAAGGAATGTCTTTGTTGTACTACTTTCCATTCAATCTGTTATAGGCTACAGGCCTATAATATAGCTACAGGCATAGGTCTGCCCAGGGTTGGGTAGGTTACTTCTTAAATGTAATTTGTTATTAGTTACCAGACTAAAATTTAAATCAGTAACGTAATTTTTGGGTTGCCAAAATTTGATTATACAATTGGATTACTTTGCATTACTTTTCATTACGTTACGCCTAAACATTGTTCTTTGAAATTCCATCCAAAGATGCTTTACTTACTGCTTTAGGGGCCAATTTCTTGTGTTTATGTTGCTCAGGAGATCATATTAAAGTAGGACTTAGTGTCAATTATTGCTTGGCGTTAATGAAAGGTAATAAAAGAACAGCGTATTGTTTTACGCATTTTTCTTCTGCAAACATACTTAAATTTCAAAGTAGTCCTAGAAGTAATAAAAAAAAAACCTATAATCTCATTCTGTTTTAACTGGTAACTGTAATGGATTAGTTACTGTTTTTGTAATTAGTTACAGTACATGTAATCCGTTACTTCCCAACCCTGTGTCTGCCTACTCGCATGTTCTCTGAGATTATAGATGCATCAGCAAAACCTGTCCCTATTATTTTTCTCTTATTTATCAATGTAAACTGAAATGTCTGAGGATATCGAAAGGCCGCATATAGTGCCTTTATTTTTGCTATACAGTAAATGCACATAATTTCTCTGCTACTTCATTCTGTTAATATTTTCTTACTCTTGTTTCCGGTTGGTATTGTCTGCTGCTGGTTAAAACACAGCATGGCCACCTGCTGATAATGACGTGTACTTGCTTCCTCAGGCTGACCTTGCAGAGGTGGAGAAGCAGTTGAAAACTGAAAACATGGCCTTGGCTATGACCAAAGCTGCTATTGCAATGATCGAAGCGGATATGACAAAGGTCAGTCTTGACCACTAAATTACTGCCATGTAGAAACTTTGCTTGTATTTTTGCATACAATGCATACAGGAGTGCAGTTTCTAGCATGGTAGTGATTTTCTACAGTCAATATGTGACTTTATTTTCTGAAATCAATCATTTCAGTATTTGGTATCTGGCATAATCTCAAATTGTTCTAAATTGCATTTTGGCTGCCATAATGCTTATTTTATTTGACTGGAGCCTTTAGAAAGCTATAATTGGAGATTAAATTAAAGTTTAAGGTGCATTTGTTTGCCTTTAAAGTTTTCAGATGTGTGACGTGCTTGTGGCCGTAGGGTGCAATCGTAAAATGGGCCTTTACGTGCGGAAGTGTTTAATTTGTCGTTCACATCATTTCAGTTTCCCTCCATAGAGGAAACTACAAGTATTGGAAAGGTCTTCCTGGCGATGACCATGCCCTCGACTGAGCTGGCGAACCTCGATGCCAGGAGTCTTCTGGCCTTGGTAAAGTACGAAGATGTGGAGAGGGTGGTAATGGAGAAGTGCGACACAGTGGCTCAGTTGGAGGTTGAGGTGGAAAACAGGTAATGAAGTTGTCATTGTTATGCTGGGGAGGGGTATAGGGCATCCAATAATGTAGATATCATTCATGTACAATACATTACGATTGGTGCCCACTTGACATGCGAGGTATTTTGATTGATATGTACGATGACCAACCGTGTAACTCGATGACCAAGTCTGCCGTTAATCGAAAACAAAACGGCATCTGGCTGTTTTACAGATGTTGTAAATCTGTAAAATTAGTAGGCTACGGTTACTGATTAAAATGAATTGAACATTTTAAATGAATAAAGCACTGCGCTATCGTTGCACCAGAAACTACGGAGACATAATTGTGAGTGACGATGCTAACAGCCAATGGATATCTACAGTATTACTTCCCGGAAGTCGGAGAGTAAAGTGTCGAGCTTACGAGGGTATATACATCAGACGTTGCTTATGTGACGTAGTGATGATGAACGGAACAGGCTGAGACGATAGCTGCATTCATGTGTACAGTATATACTTTGTCTTGTGCAGTTGCATGAAAAGGGTAGTTCCAGTCCTGTAACTGTATTACACAATTTCAAATAGAAAGCATTTACTGTAACGCCAAATATGAAATGTACCGCTGGAGAGAATCATATGGAAACAATTTATTGTTCACCAGGCAGAAAGTGGCTATAAACCAAATGCAGTTAAAAAGGGTAAGTCATGTTTCTTTACTTGCATTTATTTAAACCAATGGTTGTACTTAACCTATCCTAGCTCCTCATTTTCATTCTGACCATACAGCAAAATATTCAAGTGATGATGAACCGGTTAGCCAACTTGACGACTGAACTAGCGAAAGAACAGGTACGTTCACACAAGACAAAAAAGGCAACGCACTCTTGTTGTAAATGGGTGGGGGGGAATGGCTTGTCAAGTTGTCATTGGTGTTGACCAGAATATAATTCATAGGAGACGTGTAAAGCCCTTGAGATGGAGATAGCAGCTTTTATTGCAACCAAAACTGAAGCTCCTGAGGAACAACAATCTACAGCCATTCATGTGATGAATAAAGGGGCATCTGCTAAAACAGACTTGTTTGTAGCCCCAAAAAAAGGCAATTTAAAGTCAAGTGACTCCACCAGTCTGGCTAAAAACCGTGGCAACAGGAAACCTCATGAGATTTCGAGGACAACGAAAGAGCAGACCAAATGCGCGCCCGCTTGCACGGCCGACCGAGAGCGTCCAAAGGCTACCGCGACGGCACAGAACGTCAAAGAACTGCTCCCTCAAAAAGCCGTGAGCAGCAGGAGCAGGAGCAAGGCGGACGTATCTGAGACCACGACTGTCCCAGACAGTCCGGTTCTTAGACGGAGCAAAAGGAAAGTCGTCAGCGCTGCGGACGCCATTCACACGAAGGTGGACCAGAATACTCGACGGAGCAAGAAGCCAGTGGGGGAATGTGCGAGCACAGAGGTGCTGAAGACAGCCTCCCAGAACACCCATGGGACGGCTGAATCAGCAGCTACAACCCGGCCGAAACATGGAAGAGTTGTAAAGAAGGCTCCCTCTTCTGCAGGTAATGCTAAAAGGGTGGCAGCAGGAAATGCATTGTGCCGTAGTTTAAGATGGATAATGA
This sequence comes from Amblyopsis hoosieri, assembly GCA_027564755.1. NCBI lineage: Eukaryota > Metazoa > Chordata > Actinopteri > Percopsiformes > Amblyopsidae > Amblyopsis > Amblyopsis hoosieri. The sequence goes on along the minus strand of JAODUE010042660.1, from coordinate 12,191 downwards.
AAGGTCTTCACTACAATACCAAGGTTGAATTTCTCCAACATGCATGTCAAGGTTATTGACTTGAATATTGTCAGATGTGCGTCTGAGATCGGCACGCTTGTGTTTACACTGCATTTTATCAAGTTTTATATAAATATTCTAATGTGTGTCCCAGGTGGGATAGTGAAGGTCGAGGACGATGACTTAAATCCTGAGAAGACTTTGCGGTCAGTCAAGGGTAAGGTGTCTGCATCGAAGAAGATTGATTCCCAGACAGCGGCACCATTGCAGCAGCGGGCTAAATCATCCAAAACCCCTGTTCCCTCAGATGCAAAGATTAATGCAGAAGTGACTCAGAAACCTGAACTTAGAAAATCTAAGAGATTGGCTAATAGAAACTAATTTCTCACTTGCTAATTGTCATAATTAAAGACTTTGATTTTTCAATAAAATATTTTATGGATTATTTAGCTTGGATTTGTTCTGGCTTGCTGTGTAGATTTAATTTAGACCTTAACGTTGTCAATTTAAGGTGAAGGTGGAATGTTACCAGCGTCTTAGTACCCTGAATTTCTTTTCAGGGTAATTTCCTGTAAAGTCTTGGACAGAGCAAGTATCTGGCTGTAATGCTTCCATGACTCCATCTTTCGGTCGAATGGAGCATAAGAAGTGTCCTGCTTTTCTTCTCAAAGGAAAATATCTTTGCCAGAATGTTTTGAAAAATTTTACAGTTTCCAGCTACATTTGCATTATTTGCCCTTTTTCTGTTTGCCAGAATCTCTGACTGAACTAGTGCCACAGTAAGGGTTAAGGTGTACAGCTGCCAAAACATTGATAAATTACTCATGTCTCTCTAGGTATTGGTTCTTTTAGGAGGATCAGTTGTGTTTTTTGTTTTGTTCTGGAGGCAAGACAAACATCCACACACAAAAAAGCTTGTAGCCACTCTCTGCCCTTCAGATAAAAGCAAATTGTTGCTGTAGGTCAAGCCTTTTCCCACCATTAACTATGCTAATCTTTAAGAAATTACCATCAGATGAATCTGGAGCAATCGGTGGATGCTGAATGTTTTTAATTGTTACCCGGGCCCCATGCGTATTTCTTAATTTCTCCTGTGTGCTTTTGATATGTCTGAGATCTGTGTAACTTGGCTGGAGCCCTGAACTGCTAGTCGGGATAACCCCAGGCATGACAATGTTGCCTCAAACACGTCAATTTCAGGAAATCAGATCTTGTTTACGGATGGGAGGCCAAGCAGACTGTTGGAATCCTGACCCGAGGGATTGTGGGTCAGGGATTTGCCACAAATTGTTCATGTCTTTGGCCTTGACTAGGTGAACTTCCTTTTCTATTTATGCCCCATTTAAAAAGACCTCAGGGATATTTCCCTAGTAAAAACAACCCCAAAGGTTTCTTATGTTTTTCATTAATACATCTTACTAGCTGATTACTACATAAACAGGACATGAATTGAACACTAACAAGTAATTGTGTATTTAATTTTACTGGAGTCTCCATTTGGAGTCAGGGCTTTGGACATAACTAATGTTCTAACTGGATGGTTGGATTTAGTGTCCAAGTTAGCCAGGGTCATTTGGCTAGAGAATACCTTTTTGGTGTGACAAGAGTATTTAGTTTCAAGCTGTCAGCACAGTCCCATTTGTCTTCCTGTGTACCCTGTTACTGCGCTTCTGTTTTGCTTTGTGACTAGAGCAAGACGATCCTCTGTCCTCTTCCCGCCAAGCAAAACTCCATAAAAGTATATTGGCTGGAGCGTAAGCGAAGTCTAGAGAATGCAGGGCCTGTGACAGCGTGGAGACAAAGTGGGAATTCTCTGCCTCTTCCCCTGCGAACTTTGATTAAATCCACAACTGATAGTGTTCCACCAGAGAGAGCACTTCAGTTTGATCCATCCAGTGTGTTAGAATTCTGTAGGTATATTGATTGAATGGCTGAAGTGGCCCTTACAACTGAACTATTGCCAATTTGATTCAGCAATCTGTACCAGCCACATCCGATGTTCAGAAATATTTCTGGTGGGAGCTGACAGGCATGTACAGTAGGTATTTAGTTACACCAGATGACCAGATGTCTACGTAATAAATGGACTGCATTTATAGTGATTTTTTTCCAACCTACCAGCCGCTCAATGTGCTTGTTGTACATGATTGCTTCACCCAGGTATGAAGAGAAGATCAATATTGAGCCAATATTAAATTCCTAACCATCAGCATTGCATGTGTAGCTGGGGAATAGTAATATTTAGTTAAAATGTGTAGTGTGAAATGGGTGGGTAAATACTGATAATTTCACCACGTTAATATATTTCAAACCTCTTCGATTTTTATTCATGTTTAACCATTTTCCCTCCAAACGCCATAAAATGTCAAAAGATCCACTTTCAGTAGGAGCATCATTGTGCTTGGATACGTATTGAAAGCACATAAGTTGGCCAAATAACACATGCACCAATTAACTTGCAAGGGGACTTGTCTGTTAAATGGCCGTGAGCTCATCCGTTATAACTGTACCCATTGTGAATGAAGTAATTACACCATGCAGGCTGCTATCTGGCTGAATAAATAGGTGAAACACTACATGTTTGTTCACACTCCCGCCCATTTGAGGAGCCAGCCACTGTGGATTGTTCCTTGTCTGAGAAAAGTGCTTTTCGCTGAAGTCATTTGTTTTGCCACTTAATGTGGAATGCCTAAGGAAAGGGGAAAGTTGTCTTTACAGCAAAAATAAGTGCAGAGGCAGCACTAGCAAGGACATGGGAACCTGCATAAAATAATAAAAAGCCATGAGACTAAACATTTGCGCACACTCTACATGTTTGAGTCATGTACTTGGAACAGCAGGGTGGCATAATGAGTGAGCTCTTAGATGTCATTGGACCGGGAATTGGGACCGTCATTAGGCCTGGCGTTTGTGTGGGTTGTGGAAGTAGCCTGGTGAAGCCATGCCACGCTCCACTGGGAAGTGTTAACAGTCGTCGCCTCCTACTGGGCGTAACCTCTGGTTCATTTTGATGCTATTTGTCAGCTTTTAACCAATCGGCGTTGCTACAACTGTTTTGAACGCCTCATCTAGCTCTTCCACCATTTAGAAACACGCTTGACTTCAACGTCATCTTACCAAACCCTGATTGGTCCGCCAGCAGGGTGGCTGTGTAAACGTTCATGTGAACAGGATTTACAAAGTATTATCTCTATAAAAATGTAGCTTAGAGCAATAGTTTAGCAGAGACAGTGGGAGATAAAATATTGAATCTCTCGCTGTCTTGCTTGACTATTTGTTTCTGAGGTAGGAACATCTTCTCATATTTACACTGTGTAGAGAGGGGTTTAGATACATAATGTCTCTCACAACATGGAGCACAATTTAACTTACAGTATAGGTAAAACAGTTTTAGCTTTTACTTCATTGATATGCAATAATTATGCTTTTATCCAGAGACTGTGTAAGGAGCAGGGAATGTAGGGGTAACTTACAGGTAACAATGGGGCTCCAGCCTGTGAGCTTTTGGATCATTGTTGGCCAAGGCAACACTGCTTTTTCACTGTGTAAAAAAAATATGTGGAAAAGATCTGAATAGATTAGTGTTTTTTCTTTTTTTTATGTTATGCTAAATATTGGCTTTATTTGGTCACATTATATTGACCAAATAAAGATTTTGTCTAGCTTGGTTGCCCAATCATCTGCATAGATCTTTCCTACCGTTTGAATCGTTTTATATTCAAGACAAACTGCCCTCCCCTCAGAAAAGAGAAACACATGTAAGACATTTTGCTTCCCCTCCGCGCCTGTAAATCCATCTCACTGGGTTTATTGGTTTTGGAGAGTCCGTGAGCGAGCCGACCGCAAACGCCACGATCAGCTCTCCCATGGCCTGTTGCAACACTTCAAACTGGAATGCTCTCATTTCTCTGTACGTTGTATCACCCTGGTTACCAAATCAGAAACACTTGTTCCATGTTACCTTACATGCAGTTGGCAAGAGGCTAACAAGCCCCAGTGGTGGGAATGACACATTTGAATTCTCATTCACCTAATAAGAGTGTGAGAATATATAAACATCTATTCTCCGTGTTATCGTTGGGGGGTGTTCCAGGTGATTAATCTCACGGTGTGGTGTATCATGGAATGTACTGGAAATTATGTATGAAAATGGGATGATAGCCTGTATTATACACACTGGCATTTTATGTGAGCGAGCTTTGGAACGGTGGATGAAGGAGTTGACCACTAACACCTCTTCTCATTAAAGACCACATATCATTCCAATATTCTCCCTTTGAGCTGAAATGTCTGTTCCAGTTGGTGTTGCACTTTATATAACGTGCCTGAACTTGACTGGACATCTGAACGGATGTGGCAGAATATATATATATATATATATATATATATATATACTGTATATATATATATATATTATCAAGTAATTCTTGAGAAAGATTGTTGATATTTGAACTAGTTCAAAAGAAAAACACATCTGCGGTCAATAGATAATATAGATAAATAACTTCCAGCAGATAAAATGTCTGGCATGTACCTTTCTGTGCTCTGTGGGCTGTGCCCATTCATTTGAAATAGGTTTCATGCGATACCTCCTCCGTTTGATCTAATACGTTTATGGGCCCCTCTCTGGGGTCCCCCAGCTGGGCACACCCAGCAGGGGGTTCCCCGGCAGACATCCATATCTGCACATGGTAGGTTACACCATGCATGTTCCTGTGTTCAGATGTTGGGACCTTGTTCGTTTGATCAGAGTGCTCTGGGCTGTTGCTCTCATTACTGTAGCTCTGCCCCACACACTGGAAACGCATTGCGATGGCTAGGATGTTGTGTGTGTTTGTGGTCTGCACCACTTTGTGTACCTATTTACAGAGGTAGAAACTGTGTAGAAACACCAGATTATGTTTCAGCACACAGAATGGTAAAATCGCAGAATGCAAGGAGATATTTGGTGAATTTAACCTCCATGTAAGTAAATTACCTTATAATTGCAAAATTTACTTTAAGCATAAATTGTGACGTGTATACAGTATTTACCTTATTTTCACATTGATACACTGTGTGTGTGTGTGTGTGTGTGTGTGTTTTTTATGATTGTAGTATGTTTGCCAGTAGACGGTCCAAGTCAGGATTTCAGCTCCATCTCCTATGAGCAGCTGTGTCACCTCCAATGTCATCCTCCATCGTAAATTTACGGATTTATGGGGTGTAGAGTAAACAAACCTGGGATTGAGTTGGCCGTAGCAAGTGGGCAACTGTCCCAAGCAGTCAGGCATCCGTGTGTGTGTGTGTGTGTGTGTGTGTGTGTGTGTGTGTGTGTGTGTATGTGTGTGTAATCTCCCAGTGTGTGGCCAGAGATCAGGCCGTGCTCTCAGCCAGGCCAAACACGTTTTCCTGGTAGACGCAGACAGAGAAAGCAGAGTTCATCAAAGCTGGACAAACAGGCCCTATAAGGGTCACACCACTTGTAGGAGTCCAGGAGTGGGAATTTACAGAGCCACCACAAAGACCAACGGCAGTCTCCTAAAGACCTTGTTTTCTTCTCCTGGTCCTATGCTTGAATTCACATGAGTTAATTAGTTAACAGTTAATTTCCCATTGAAATTCTTTGTATTAAAAATCTGTCCTGTATGTCTCCATCAGGTAGCATTGGACTGAAATAACGCTTTCACAATCTCCCTGAAGCAAGAGTCCAGTCCTCAACATGACTTAAGGCAGGGTCAAGGTCTGAGATGTCAACGCCTCTCTTGAGAAGCTGCGGACCCCGGGAGAACTGTCCCAGGCAAGAATTTGTCTCCGTCTGTTTCTACTGCAGCTCATGTGCAGCTGAATGAGAGTAACAATTTTTGGAAACATGAAAGGTATTTTTGCCGTGTTGCCAGGCTGAAATTAAGCTCTAAATGAAGCTGAGATATTAAACTGTCATTTTTTCCCCCTTACATATCACATTGGTAAAGACATTGTCCTAATTGGGCTCTGTTCACATTCTGCTTTTACGAAGCCTTTTGAAATTATATTGAACTTTGAATAAACCCTTGTCTTGTGCTGATCAACTGGCATTAAATAAACCCTGGTTCGGCATTTGATGGACCGGAAAATAAAAGTTGTATTTCCCAACCTCTATTCTCTTCCAATGTTAATAAAAACATCAAACGTGTTTCCAAATCCTGACTGCTATGTCTACTGGTAGCATGTTACATTAGTTTGTTGATGTATAGTTAAATTCAATAGTGTAGTTAAACGGAAGTGATCTAAACTTCAACAATTAGTTTTCCCAAGCCGTCAACATACATACTATCATTAGAGATAGTAGAGATCATATTGCAGACACATATTTATAGACATAATATTTATTTGAAACATTTTTTAAATCATCCTATGGGCCCACCACTCGTGGGATGAATATTACTGAGGGGGTTGGGTGCGCTGCCATAAGGGTCCCAGCGAAGGTCAGGGGCCTCGACGGACCAGACCCGGGGCGGCAAAGGCTGGCTCTAGGGACGTCAACTCACTGTGGGGGAAGGAACCAGAACTTGTGCGGGTGGTGCACTACCATTTAGATCTGGTGGGGCTTACCTCTACGCACAGTCTTGGTTCTGGAACAGTTCTCCTGGATAAAGGATGGAGTTTATTCTACTCTGGAGTTGCCCAGGGTCAGGTGCCGGTGCTGGAGGCCAGGTGACCTCCAGCACTCGCTGTATCGGTCCACAGCCGAGTGTGAAGCAGCTGGGATGAGGATTAGCACCACTAAATGTGAGGCCATGGTTCTCAGCAGGAATCCCTACCTGGAGTGCTGTTAAGGATGCCCCCTGGATGCCTCCCTTGGGAGGTGTTCCAGGCATGTCTAGCTGGGAGGAGGTCTCAGGGATGACCCAGGACTAGGTGGAGAGATTATATCTCCACACTGGCCTGGGAACGCCTCGGGATCCCCCAGTCAGAGCTGCGACCCGACAACGGATAAGCGGGTGAGGATGGATGGATGAATTCAGATGATGAAATAATTATATCAGTGTGAGGACTATTGCAGTAAAGACTCTACAGAGTTGAGGTTTTTACCAATACTCCTTTAACTGTGAGGACGTTGTACTATGCCAGCTCTATTGAACTATGTGTCTCCGACCGACCACAAGGCTAAAAAAAATGCCTGTGTCAGTATATTCTGCTGCTCACAGGATTCCTGGGAATAGTTTGAACCGTCTGCATCAACAATGTAACACACGCACATGTACAAAGACAGACCTCTAGTTTTCTTAAGAAGTGTACTGTAAACATTTGGGTTCTGTCCTCCACTTTGAAAAATGTTTCGGTGCTCCATCCTGAAGCTTGGATGGAATGAACATTGTGCGTGTGTGTGCGTGTGCGCGCGCGCGCATTTGTGTTTTGTGTGAATGTTAACGCATCTCATGTCTGGGTATGTGCTTTTAAAACATTTAAAGACAGAATCTGGGATGTGCTTTCTGACGCTGGCGACTGGCATTGTCCAATTCCTGTTTGATAGTCAGTAGAAGTAGGCCTGTTCTGAAGATATTAATGCCATTATTGTGCCAAGGCAAGAAATAAAACAGGCTTTGTGGGTTTGCCTGACACACAAGCAGTGAGGAATTCAGCTTTTCCCTTCATTCACTTAAAAAAAAAGAAACAAGTTACTTCTGTTCAACATCAAGCCTGTTCACTTGAGAAATATTGTACAGTATACCCTCAACTTTTTCACAACATTGAGAAACCATCAGTTTAGTTCATTTTCAAGTTTCTGGTAAACGTATCATCTCACTCACGCACTACTACACACACACAACCTGTGAGTAGAAAAAGAGAAGCTATTATTTGTGCTTCCATGGTATTCAGATGGAAAAAACTTTTTTTTAATCTGTTTAGTGACATTAAATAACATTAGACGTTAGCCATACGTAAGGATCTAGTCAAATCATCAGCTCAGATGTTTTAGACTTGTAAATCCTACACTAGACAATTGACCATTGACTATTATCTCATGAAAACAAAGATCAATTTTATATCAGTTAATATTTCATGCTGCTGTAGGTATAACATTTTAGAGTTGCAAAGAGAGCTATCTTACTGTATATGGAAAAGAGTAATTTTGCCTGAAGGGGTTGGCAATAGAGGATGAGAGGGTGACTCACCCCTTAAGATGTGGTCCCAACAATATTTGATTATTAGGACTTTTAGCCAAATTACTAAATGAATCAAAATATATTGAGTAAAATAAATCTCATGCAAGTTTTTTTTTTTTCTTCTTCTTAAACCGAATCTCACATACTTGTCTCAATCTCTGTGGGTCCAGACATTGGCCAAAAGAACGAGATGTACAGACAATGACTCAGCACCTTTTCAAACCGTGATCCACCCTTAATCGATTAATGTACTTCCTACCACCAAATGTCAGAATTTCAAATGTCTGGCTTCGGTTCCAAGGGCAGTAGAAGGATAAAATGCAAACTAAGCTATTTTGCTCCAAGATATTCCTACTGTAACTTATTTTCCCAAAATAAATAACATATTTGAAAGGGAGTTTCTCATAACGTAATATTCTCTCATATTGATGTAAATACAGTAGGACATCAAAGGATTGAGAATAAGTGACACCATAAACAGATTATCTCAGGTCTATAAATCGATATGAAAGTATTTTATTCTATAATTCTATGATTTGAAGCCTTCAAACTAGATTAATGTCTAGACATGCAATATATGTTATGAACATTGTGGAAATCAATTCATTGAAAAGTCCTTGCATATGTGAAGTGCAAGTGCAATAGATTTTTTTTACTACTACAGCTATTGACACGTACTAATGTTAAATTACTTTGGACAAAAATGTCTGCTAAATGCTGTACAAAACTATCTGTATAATCTGTAAGTGTTTTTAGAGCAGCTGGTGACATGCTATATCACTTAGATAATAGGGATAGAGATAACAGATTATGGAAACAGGATAAAATAATGTATAGTACATTTGGTGATTATTGTATATGATAGATGTGTTCTGCATATGGATGTATTGGATCATAGACTGACACTGAAACTGTTAATGTTATTGATGTCAATGTGATCCTGATAGAGGTTATTCACCAGTAAGACCTCTGCTTTTTCAGTCAGCATTGCAGATATAGGATTTGATGAAAGTTTTATATTAGAATTTCTGTTGGATTTCCTCATTTTGTACAGTAGCCTAAAGACCTAAGCCAGACTGATACAGTATGTCCAATTGGAAAAGTAAAAATGGTGCTAAGACTTTATTATGTCCTGAGACTACTTAAAACCTTTTTTCTCTTGCCAAATATACAATTTAGCTGTTTAAATCGTATAGTAATCTGTTCCAGAGTTAGGGTGATCTGTCTGAAATGACAGATCTCGCCAGACAGCCAACGTTGTCAAACTGCTCCAGGAGGACGGCACTGGTTAACTGTTCACACACCGGGGACAGATTCAAAACCGCATTTTAAGTAAACAGCTCCAACAAAAAGCGGTGCCTTACCATTTTATTACAAGTGCTACTAACAGTGGAGTGCAGACTACATTCCCGCTATGCAGTGCGGTGTGAAGTGGCCTTGCTAATTCACTTACTGTGAATGTATGCACAGCTTTGTTTCATTACACTTTTTTTTTTTAGTAACAGGCGTCAGCTCCTGCAGCTGTGAAAGGTATTTACGTTGTCATTTGATGAAATGACATCATGTAATTGCGCTGCGACTCAAATCCAAAAGTGACCAAGTAATTATTTTCAGACACAGTTCGCAAATGTGCTTTCGCAGACTTGACTTGGAAAAGACACAAGTCAAACTGTAAAATTATCTGAATGCAAAGAAGTGAGCATGCATTTACTGTGCACGCTTACAGAGATCATATGGTCCATATTAAAATAATGACTTACATACTGCAATGGTATTCATACTTTCTCATTAGATTACAAATAATAATTAAAATCACCAACAAAATCTCTTGACCTCCCTACTGTCTCTTCAGGGGGGCCCCAGCCCCCGTTTTGAAAACCCTCGACCTCTTTTTAAATAGGTCTAATATATCCGCAAAAAACGAAGACACCCTGTTTCGTCCTGCATCATACGGCCCAAAAAAAACAAAAAAGACGTCACAAGGGCTAAATGCCTTAGCGCCACGGTGATGAACGAGCGTTGGAAAAATTAACTTGTGTTGCGGCGGTAGCGCAGGAAATACAGCGAGAGGCTTGTAAATCTGGCTCTGAGCGCTTTCGGAGTTAATCATGGTCACAGGCCCCGTTGGTTGATGGGAACGCTGAGGAATGGATCAGCTGTTTCCACACATCATGTACACTCGGGTAATTAATATGTACAGTATGTACTGTACTCAGGCTTGTGTTAGCAAGCTGAGGGCAAGCATAAAAGCATGGCCCGCTCATCTGATGAAGAGATTAGGATCCATACTTGTAATGGCCACTAAGAGCTCCAAAATAGAGAAAACTGCAGTATAGCTACGGATTGTATCGTTATACTGTACTAAGCTACTGTAACTTCGTACAGGAAAAAATATTACGTTATATCTAATATTTTTTGTATAAGAAGTTACAGTAGCCTAGTTAGTTTTTAATTCCACATTCATCTAGAAATATGTGCTATTTTGACTTGTTTATTCACAAATATTTTGGACATGTATTGTAGATACTGTATATGTTTGTCTATTGTTAGTTTGAAAAAAGTTGGGGCCAATAAAATCTAACAAATTTAACTCAAAATTGACTAATTTTTCTAGTAGTCAATTGAATCACTGGTCTAATCAATGAATACTGACTGTATACTGTATTTGACCGATACAAACGGCATTGCAATATTGTTCATGTTATAAATATTCTTCCGCCTGGTATATTCTCAAGGGAGCATATTTCATCTACAGTCAACACAATTGTTCTTCACAGACCTTTTCAGAACCTCTCACTTCCTGACTCACTTCCTACATTTATCTTCTTATGTTCTTGCCTCTGTGTGCAGAATATCCCAAGAAATGCTCTGCGCATCATAGGAAGAGAGTTTGTCTTTAACCCCAATAACATCTCGTAGATGCTCACCAAGCTGGGTTCTGGAGGTAAGGACATTGCATTGTTCTGAGGAGATATGACAGATGCATACCATCCTTAGCCAAAATAGACAGCTGTATCTCCTAGGTGGATAAGAGGCAAGAGAGCTGCTGAGTTGTAGAATATACCAGAATATACTACAGGAATAATACACCTGTTTGTATTTGTCATGGCTGCAAGTTGCCAACATCTACATCAAACAACGTTGATTAAGCAACAGGAAACGGAGATTAAAACCAGACCCCTGCCATTGTTTGGTGTCCATTTGAGTGCCGTGGCGATTTGGCTCTAAGATCAAACTGGCAGTTAATAACTACACAAACCATAGATAGGTCTGTGGAAAGCCAAGTATGAGGTCAGCATTTTCCAGAACGCCACTATCAGGACTGTGGAATCAACCGATGAACGGCGGCTGGCTAGTTGTGTGTGTGCGTGCACCCATGTGCCTCTATTTTAGCGTGGGTCTTACAAAACTGAATACAAAACCTTGGCCAGGCCAGTTGTCTCACTGGCGCTATTAAGCTACACAGGGCATGTTGAAATGTATTCATAACAAAATTGAGCTTTTTTCCACCCAATTAGTTTGTAGTGGTTGCAGGTGTATTCCAAGAAGGATAAATTAATCAATTACACTTTAAGTAAATAGTGTGTGTGTAGGGCTGGCGGGGATGTTGGTTTGTTTGTTTTGAAGTGGTTGGCGGGGAAACTATTACTGTATATGCGTATAAAGGCCTACATGGGTTTCATGTCAAGGGACTATTTCAGGTAAATGCAGAGGAATGTTTTTTTCATAACCAACACACAGCGGATTATAGGGTTGTAAAGGGGCAAAGGGAAACAATAACACATTAAATCATTTCAGTTTGAACCAGCTGAACTGCCATAGCTACAGTACCTATATCATACGGTACAGTACTACTAGCTACAGTCAAGACGTTACTGTATGTAGAAACATAATATGTAGAAACATATACAAGGCTGTTTCCAAAATAGTTAGGTTGCACTTCAAGACCTAAATAATGGAGGGGGGGGGGGGGGGGGGGGATTTAAGATAAATATCAAAAATGGGTTTGTTTATTTTCCACACATTTAATAATTTTAAATAAAAAAAATTTTATTATGCTAA
>JAODUE010042649.1:0-19247 GCA_027564755.1 Amblyopsis hoosieri | reverse complement strand
ATGGAAAACTAATACACGGGAGCCTCTAGCGTTCAATAATAATTACTACACTTGCGTACGTCTTGCTCATGCAAGGTCCCTCGCAGTGCCGCATGGCCTCGGAAAATCTGCCAAAGCACCTCGGACAAAAAGAATCAGCAGATCTGTATGCCTATTTGTTTGGATCCGAAACACCCATCTTTTTTGTGACAATCCCAGGCAAAGCAATAAACCATGAATTGCAATAAACTAGTAATATCTACTGAGAAACCGCTGCTGTCTTACTATCAACAGTGTCAACCCCGACAGACGTATGGTGGCGTGCGTCACATAATATTAGAGCAAAACAGACTTGTATGCGTGACAGACAACTTACTATAAAACAATGTATGGTTTCTAACACCTCTTCTACAGCTTTTCCAGATACCCGTAGCTTTCTTTTTCCTTCCAAATTTGAAGCGAAGACATTATTACCGGTGCCATTCCCATTGTTGGTCAATTTTGCAGTAGGCATAAATATAAGGAAGCGCTCATTGATTTCAACTGCGTGATTCAACCGACCGACTGACACGTTACGTACTACAGGCCAGGGTAAGTACATTATTGACTGTAAATATATTTTACTTTAAGATAGTAATTATGACTCCATTTAGCTTTCATTATTTAATGGTTTAGCCCTTTGCTAGCAAAAAAGTTATCTTGCTTTCACAAAATAAATAACATTTTATATTGTTAACTACGGTGTGTGTAGTCATGTGACTCCATCCCCTCCAGTCAGCTGCATGGAAGCAAAAAGCGCTCCAAACAAAAAGCAAAAAAAAGGCGAAATAATTGTTCATTAATCATAATCGAGGCACAATGTTAAATAAATAGTGATTTTGATTTTAGGCTACATCGTGCATCCCTATATTTTGTCCAACATTGCATTAATAAATACTGCACTGCCTGCTGTTGCGACAGAAGTAATCTTCCATTCCTAGCTTCAGTGAGCGCATACAGTATAAACATAGCCAGGCTCTCAAAATGTCCGCTTTGACTGACACGTCAATTGACCCAATCAGAGCTGTCCAAAATCAAATACCCGAATAATCAAATATTTGGGGCCAGCCCTAATACACACACACACACACACACACACACATAAACGTGAATGTTACATACTATTGAAATATACATATTATTCATTCAATTAAGGTAAATTAGTTTTATTTTAACATGCCATATTTCATATATGGATTGTACAGTATATGCGTTTGTAAACCCTGATCACATAATTCAATGAAATTACAGATTTACCTTCCCTTTTAAATGAAATTACCCATGCAGATTAGTCCAGCAACTATACAAGTCCCCCCCCCCCCCTTCCCTAACGATTAACAGCAAATGCCATTTTTGTCAAATGACCATGAATGCACAGCTTCTTTTCCATCAGCCTGGTCAGACTAGGCTTTATAGTGTTTCGATGGGGGGAAAACACTGTGTTTTGCATTGCAACATGAGTTTGAAAAATCTAACAGTTCATGAGAGGTACAGTAAGCACACGCACACACACACACACACACACACACACACACAGACACACATACACACACACCTGACGTAAACCCTGTACTGTACAGCAAACAAAGGCACACATTGTCTTAAACAGACACACACCCACATACACATTGCATGCTTGCATCCTGCTATTATCATCTATATTTTTCTAACATCTCTGGCTTCTCTAAACATGAATTACATAAGTCAGGGTTTGTATCAGGGTCTTTGGTGAGAGGACCACAGTCATTCGGAGGTAGTAAATAAACGCTCTCTCTCGACAGTAGACACCGGCAGTAGACACCGGGCGGTCGATAGCTGCAAGGTTAACCTAAGGTCTTGTATACTTTGCAGGGTTCATGTCAGGTGACGTGCACGAACACACGCAGCCATCTGCCCTTCCACTCTTGCCGGCGCCGTTGTGTGGCTCTCCTGGTGCACATGTGTGTGCACGTGTGTGTGCACGTGTGCGTGCGTGTTCTACCAGAAGATTTTGACGGAAAACTGATTCTTTGAGCAAATGTATTTTCTGCTCTGCGTTGTGTGTGTGTGTGTGTGTGTGTGTCAGGGGGTTATAGCTACAGACCAGAACACTATTTCACAAGAAAATGTTTCTTTCCTTCTTGCTTCCTTGTGAAAAGAGCTTCCTGACAAGTCTCATTCTGCTCTCTGCCGGCATTCCCATTTGTAGCTTTTCTTTTGTTTTAGTACTTTGGCTTATTTTTGAATATATCTCACATTGATTATTGGGCAAGAAGAAAAGATGATTATGACTTGATTTATGTCTGGGATTCCCGTGTGGTTGAAACCAGTGTTTCACTGTGAAACGCTGTTGTTTTGAGGTTTATTCCCTAAACAGAGGGAGAGACCGATTGAAGCGTCCACAAGAGAAATCATTTTTTAAAATTTTTTTTATATCAAACCTTGAAACTACCTTGAATCTGAGCCTCAATGATGAATTAGAAAGAAAACATTTGAGAGTCTTTCTTTCTTTCTCTTTCTGTGAGAGATTTTTTTGGGATCACAGCTTTGTCTCTGTGTGTCTTGCCTATAGGTGGAGCATGTGCTGCTCTTGTTCGCCTGCTCTCATTATTCCGCAATGAAGGAGTTGTGTTTTTAATAGCGTAAATAAATAAATAAATAATGGCTTTTCATAATATACAGCAAGCATAGTGCCTTGAGCTTAATGTGTGCAATATATGAATGTACCTTTAACAGATACTCATGGTCTAAGAACAGGCAAGCGTTATAGAGGACCAGTTGAATTGCCAAGAATCTGTGACCTCCTCCTGACCCCATAAACACCGAGCAAGAATAGCATTTATGTGAGAACACCATTGAGGTTAGAAGTTCAACATCTGATCTTCAAGTGAGCTGTGCTTTGGTTTGCTGTCTAGTTTCACTAAATGTTTGATCATTCATTCAGCAGTCCTTGCAATAATCACACCTTTTACTTTGTTTAGACTAAGGAGGACAATCTACACTGTCTTCATTAACTCTGCTTAAATGCTAGCCAGTTTAATTATATTATGGCCAAGAATGAACTGCACCTGTTGAACACTGCTTAATGCAAGTACTATGATGAATGACTCTTCGTTTTAGCTGTCTAGGTAATAGTAAGCCACTTCTAACCGGGCTATTTCTTTTCTGTTATAATAGAAGCTGCTTCAGTTTCTGGTGAATGTGAAGTGGATTGATGATATTGCCTACATTCTTTAGCTTCACAAGTAGTGTAGCTATTTAATTAGTTTTTTGGTCTTTGATCTAATAGCACAAACCTCTAAGCTGCATTACATCTGCTTTTGTGTTCTATAGCCTGGTAGGTAGTCAGTTTGTTTAACCCCTTGACGCCTGAATATATTTCTAATTATATAAAAACATTTATTTTGTACTTTTTAATTCAATGTGATGCAAAAGTAATTTGAGATTGTACATTTTTATGGCGTCCGTGGGATCTTGCCCGTCCTGGGGTGCGCCAGGTTCGGCTTGGGTTTCACCGAGATCCCGCCGATTTTCGTCCGAGCAAAATTCAGCTATACTCTAAGTGTACATACACTTATTTGTGTAGTAGCAGCTGATATTATAACAGGAATGAACTAAAATGACATTTCCTAAAGAAAATACATGTGCTAAAAATCATTATTTATATGCAGCCAATTTAGCCGAATTTAGCCATTCTGAATGGATAGAGTAAAGTCTAGGGATGTGCGCGATTAGTCGGGATCATTGCTAGTCTGCATCATAAATACTAGTCAGTTAAACTTATTATTGTGGTGGCTCAATCAGTGGTGGCTCAATCAGTCGTTCCTGCCTCAACCTGCACATGAAACATGCAAAACACTCTGTTGACGCTGCGAGTGGAGTTGGTAGTTGGTTCAATTCAATCTTACAGTACAACTGCATTTAAAATTGTTAAAAATCGGGCCATCGGATTCCTACTGCTCATCTTTGTTTAAGTTAGGCTAAATAGCATTTTGCTAAGCTTAACTAGCTACGGTAAGATAATTAGCTAACGCTTTTCAGCACAGCCAATGCAGCATACAGATAGTCATGCAGAATCAATATAAAGTGAAGAGTTTCATTAGCTCATGCTGCCTGTGAATAACAGAGCTGTATTGGCACTCGCCACTGTTGTGCCGTAGGCTGCTGTAACTGTTCATCTTCTGAAGATGAAGCGGCCGGATTAGTTTTTTTAATGAGGAAAGCTAAAACGTGATCTCCACCCACTGAGATTTTTGAGTGTTTTGGTATTTTTAGACTAATCAACTAGTCTGAATTTAAATTTTTGTTTATCCGACAGCGAAATTAGTCGCTAGGAACATACCTAGTCGCGACTAACAGAAATCGTCAGATAACGTTAAAAACTAAAAAAGAGGTTTATTCCAAAATTGTTAGCTGTATAAGTAATCAATAAGCTTGTGCATATGTTTTTATTTTAGCACAACTTAACTCCTTTTGCACAAATTTGTCATATTTGCAGCCTCAAAAGCACATGAAATATCAAAAAATAAGTTTCCTAGAACCGGATGTAGTTCCACTCCGACCGGTCCTAGGAGAAACCAGTGCATGCAAAAGGTTCCTACGTATGCACTGAACATACACAAACCGGAATTGGGGAAATACATACGCTATTTCTCGGCTGCAGTCTGACTGGAACTGGTGTGTCACGAATACGCCTCAATCGGTGTCAAGGGATTAATAAGGCATCCCTGTATATAAACATAGTTCTCTATATCAGGGGTTTCCGAAACTTTTTTGTGCCAAGACCCACCTAGAGAGGAAATCACATTTTTTAAATTAAGTATTATTACAGCAATGCTCTTGGAAGTGGTACAAATTCAAAGGTACTAAGGGTTCAAATGGTATGCTACCAGATATATATATTGTGTGCCTTTTTTGACTATGTCTTTAATTACACACTGCTGTAGTGCATTTTATGCACATACTCTATGGTTAATAGCGAACATTTCTATACAGCAAAACCCCTGATAGTGCTATCAGGTGACAAGGTGACGAGAAAATAAACTAAATAGAAATTACAATTAGGAGTCCAAAGCACGATGTGTGTATACAATTACACTTATTAAGGAGCAGGTAGTGGTTAAGACACCTTGTGTAATGATGGTTACAGGTGGGATGGACATATTAGTGATATTATCCAAGAAAATTTAGCTGGGAGTCAATCACCTTAACCGCTATAGCCTATCTTGCATCAATACACTGACGTGGACACTTTCATGATATTAGTGAATGCGGATCACTTAAGCAAACGTTTTGTGATGGATATCAACCTAAATGTATCTGGAAATGAATTCCCATACAAATAACTTGGACGAATGCCACTTTTGAGAAGTATGGTTTTGTTCTGGTACGACTTTGAAACGCATGGGTTTCCATAAAGTCGTGTAGGATTTACAGCTTTCTCGTCCCCAATTTACATTAAGCTTTACTGCAGTGTCTTGTTGGGTCCAGATTGGTGTCATTAGGCTATAGAAGAGCTTGTGGTTGTTTGAATAGCTTTAGGTTGGAGATCTTCCATGAATGCGTGCGCAGATGTTTCAAGGGCACACACATGAACGTGTGTATTATGTCACATGCAGTGGGACGTTTATAGCTATAAACAGTAAAATGTGAATGCACTATGCGTGTGTGGGTGTTTGTGCGTGTGTTATTTTTAGTATGTTCCTATTAGCTCCATTTAATTGCTATATCTATGACAAGATAATAGCTTGTGTGTGACAATCGGTGCATGTGTACACGCACATTCATGTCCATCCTGTGTAATTACAAGATTTGCAACACGATAATTACGTGTGTGGACCTGCTGGTGAATATGAGAATACATGCATTCATATTTGTATAATTACATGGTTTTTGGCAAGACAGCGTGTGTGTGTGTGTGTGTGTGTGTGTGCGTGCGTAGATTGTTTTGTGACTGTGTAAACACACACAGTGTGTGGTTGCTTATAAAAGGTGGCCACTGGCCATGAAATGCATTTTACAGATTGTGTAGCCAACACTTTAGCTTATGCACAGATTTCCATTGGATGCGAAAGCCAAATCTTTTAATTGTGGGTTGAACAGGTCATGAGATATAAATGTGGTTGTCATAATAAGGGTTGGTACAATGTGAATGTGTGTGAGTCATTTAAATTTAATTTTGTGTCAGACCAAACACAGTTGAGCATTTTTATTTAATGTGTTTAGGATGGATGGACTATTGGAAATGTCTGCATTTGCAGTGCCAATATACTCCTATGGGATAACATGGATCCTTACACTACCTTAGCTACCCACACCTGGCACTACAGTATGCAAACTATGCGGAAAAGGATTTTATTCCCCATCTCACGTACGTACATGGTACATGGCTTACAACACGTAAATACAGTACAGTCTTCATTTAGCAAGATTTAGACTTTTTCAGTATAAAACATTTCAATCAATACATTCAAAACAATTGATTTTGCCACTTGCAGTAGACTCACCACTAAGATTTTGCGATGCGTGTGCCGCCATATTTGTGGCTGTAGATTACGCAGCATGTTGACAACACAACACACACAGAAATCTGTTGTGGTTGTATCCACTACACCAGCATTGTATGCAACATATCGCTCTCAGCTCTGGAACAACTCAAATAAAGCTAATGCTTTATAAAGACTGGCTGCCCTCCTTTCAGCTCATTCTGCCTCCAAGTCATCGACCCTGGTCTGTCCTTGGTTAGCTGTCAACACGCTGAAAGGTTTGATGCAAATCGCAGTACATTCCCGGTTTAGCTCTGGACAGACACTCGCCTGCCATTAGTCCAGACAGGTGTAATGAAAGGGACCTGTTGTGCGAATGTGTGCGTGTGTGCATGTGTGTGTGCATGTGCAGTGTCTGACAGTAAAGGGCAAGACACATATAACACGATTCACTCGTCACCCGCCGCATTGCAGTTGAAAGTTGATCATTACTGAACGTTCAAGGATCTGGTTGCCTCTGTCTTGAATGTTTCCCAGCCAAAACGTTAACTTAATTTGTCAAGCAACGGTATCCTTAGCTCCCATTTGCAGTCACCTCAAGTTGAGATTAGTTTATCTCAGTGCCAAACATTGTTTTGCCTGTCATCACTACAAGTCACTGAATTTCATTGATGTTTCATGGTCACTGTAGAAGCAACAAAGGTGCACATACAAATCTCCCCGACAGAGACATTTGCGAATATTCAACATAAAGATATATTTAAGGCATGAAACAATCAGCTCTCGCAACGGTTAATTGCTTCAGAAAATGTGCTAAACTGTCCTTGCCTTGCTTTACGACCTCATAGCAAATATTTAATATAGCTCTCAGACCAGCCTTGGAATGTTCCTCTAAACTTGGCAATCTTAGTTAAACTACATTATGTTCTGGTACAACAAGGACTCACTTTTGAAATACTCCAGTCTTTCTTTAATTCGTTATTTTTTTATCCAGCCATTCTTCATATTTTGTTATGTCTGTGTGAATATGTGTGCGGAGACATGAAAATATTTCCGCACACGGGGGTCTGTATTCCGGCCATACAGTAATGAAAAGTACAGAATAACCAGCAACTTCTTTAAACATGGTTATAAGTGTAGCTAGCAGGACATTTAAATGTCTCATTCCTCGTACGTAAAAGCAATATAACTGTGTTTATATTTACAGGTTACAACAAGTTACCGTTGTGTTTTTTATTCAAGCTTGACAGGTCAAATCATCCACACTTTTTTTTACCTCTCTTGCCTGCTATCTATCAAACACTCTCCCTCTCTCTCTCCTCTCTGCCTCACCCCCCCCCCCCCTCCCTCTCTCCCCAATCAGCGGCTCTACCTCTCCCTCTCCTCTCTGTCTCCTCTACACTGTGGGCGTCAGTTCTGCCAGCTCAGCACAACCCAGACATGCGTAATTATCCTGGTTCAGCCTGTAGGTGCAGGGGACAGGAGGGGGGGAGAGGAGGGACGAGGAGAGGAGAGGAGGGGAGAGGAGGGAACAGAAAAAGAAATGATGAGGAGGAGAAATACAGAGGAGGGGAAGAGGGAGTGGAACAGAGAGGGACAGCAGCCAGCATAGACCCCCCCCACCCACCCACCAACCCCAAATGCATCTGCAGCACATTTGTTACTTTACTGCCCCGCAATGCTGCTGGCTACCTGCTGTTACGCTGCAGGCTGGCAGAGAGACACATACGCACACACAGGGAGAGAGAGGGGGGGAGAGATAGGGGCAGCGCAGAGATGGGAGGGGTGCCGGGAGGAGAGCGAGACAAAGTTACGCTGAGTGAGAATGAGAAATGATGGCGAGGGGGAGAGAGAGGTCACAGACGAGTGGAGAGAGAGAGAGTGAGTACAAGTGAAGTGGAGGGGGGGTTTAACCGCGCGAGACTGAAGTAGACCCCTGTTGCCGTGCAAAGTGCACCGCTCAGCTCGAACAGAAGCAACGACGCTCATCAAACGCTTTTAAGGTCACCCCTATACGACCGGCGTGCACGACACCGGAGTTGGCCGACAGGCCTGTTGGCATCTACGGAAGACAGACCACGGTGATATTTCACAACCCCCCCCCTCATCCACAAACACACACACACACACACACCTATGAAATATCTCTGTAATATGTTATCGGGGTATAAATGTCGATTTTTTCGGGCGCCCTGATGAAATGACCCAGAATCCCCCCCTCCTTTCCCCCCTCCCCCACAAATCAATAGCGTGAGATGGGTGGCGTGTGCACAGAGCAGGGGTGTATGCTGATGTGGCCATTAGCATCAGAGGTCATAGCGCGCTAGCCTTGGTTTAATAGGCCTGGTTATGGCCATCAGACAGCGGCTAATGTATTAGCAACGCGCCGCGCCTTGCGTTTTATAAAGCTTTGTAATGCCTGTCTCGCTGCAGTTACACCAGCTCTCTCAACCTTATAGGCTGACACACACACACACACACGCACACTACAGGAATACACACGTACTTACACATATAAAAAAAGACAGGCGCACTCATAAACAGGCACCCAAGGACACTGTGAATAAAACACACAATACTACAGGCAGGAACACACAAACACGCTGGCTCGTGCACGCGCACAAACCCACAGCTACCGGCACGTACCGACGCATGCACGCGCTCATAAACTGACATTCAAGGACGCTCGCAGAAATTACACACCGCACTAAAACACACACACACACACACAATGCCAATAGCCTGCTCCATGGATTTGTCACAAGCAGGGAACACTGTGTAATATCAGAGACACAAACAGGTAATACACACAATCAGACACCCGTGTACAGCAAGACAACCACACACACAAACACACACAGACACGCCACACATAAATATAGACACACTGATACATACTAGATGCACGTCTAGCCATCAAAGTAAAGGCATATGACACATGACACATGCGCTGTGTGTCTGCATAAGTGGTTGTCTCTTCCACATTAGGGTCTCTTAGACACGCCCTGGCTTTTCACACTAACGGCAAATCAAATGGAGGACAGTGTCCCAGCTCAGCCATCAGAAACACTTTTCTTTCTTTTTCTTTCTTTTTTGATGCCAACAGCATGTATTGGTTTGCATAAATCGGTGTAATCTCCTGCTTATAGCTTTGATTGACGCCTGTTGGCACCGCCTTGACCGCACATTTTTTGGAATGAGTTAGTGTGGATCAGGATGGTGTCTCCAGGCTAGTCCACAGGAGTACGTATGGTGTCAGTATGGTGGACAGTATCTCTCTCCCAGTTTAGCTGTGGTTTTCATTACATAATAATAATAAAATAATAATCAGGGAAGGGAAGCCGTCCAACTGAAGAAGGAGGCCTTTCGGGATATGTTGTCCCAGAAGTCTCCAGAGGCGGTTGCAAGGTACCGACTGGCCCGAAGCGGGGAACCATCCAAGCTGTGTACAGTAAGGATGGGACACTGTTGACCTCAACTGAGGAGGTAATTGGGCGGTGGAAGGAACACTTGAATACGACTGACACGCTCTCTATGGTAGAGACAGAGCTGGAGGCTAATGGGGGATCATCATCAATTTCCCTGGGGGAGGTCACTGAGGTAGTCAAACTATCAAACTGTCAAACTTTGGATGTGGAGGGAATGTCTTGGATGACACGCCGCTTCAACATCGCGTGGAAGTCGGGGACAGTGTCAAAGGAGTGGCAAACTTGGTGGTTCCCCTCTTCAATAAAGGGGATCAGAGAGTGGATGCCAACTACAGGGGTATCATAGCCTCGCGACACCATCCTGATATCGCGAGCTTCAGTTTATTTCGACGTGAGAATCAGTCTGGAAAGCCTCGGAATCATTTTGAATGTGTACGAGTAGCAACTGAACTTTCTAATCACCGTCGTGTTTATAGCTATATGGGCCTGGTTTTCCAATCGGCGTCGTGTTTATAGCTATACGGGCGTGGTTTAGGTGTTCCGACCATGGTGCCGACAGCGAAAACGACCAGATGATTCATCCAATCAATGGTCAAGTATTTGTTTTAAAGTACAGCCATTCACAAACAGTTTCAATGTACGGCTCCCCAGATGGACTTGTGACAACATTTCCTCTGGCATGTCAGGTTAGGGGTATCACACTACTCAGCCTCCCTGCTAAAGTCTACTCCAAGGTGCTAGAGAGGAGGGTTCAGCCGATTGTCGAGCCTCAGATTGAAGAACAACAATGCGGATTCAGTCGTGGTCGTGGAACAACGGACCAGCTCTTTACTCTCACAAAGATCCTGGAGGGGGCCTGGGGCCTGTGGATCTGGAGAAGGCGTATGACTGGGTCCCCCACAAGATACTGTGGGAGGTGCTGCGGGAGTATGGGGTGAGCAGGTCCCTTTTAAGGGCAATCCAATCCCTGTATGTCCAAAGCGATAGCTGTGTACCGATTATAGGCAGTAAATCGGACTCGTTTCAGGTGGGGGTTACACTCCGGTACATTTCGGTGACCTGGGGATCTTGTCGCTGCTTTTTGCAGATGATGTGGTCCTGGTTGTGACAAAAAGAGAGCTGAGCCAGGCAATTTTCGTTCCTACCCTTACCTATGGTCATGAAGGGTTGGTCATAACCTAAAGAACTAGCTCAAGGGTACAAGCGGCCGAAATGGGTTTTCTCAGGAAGGTGGCTGGCGTCTCCCTTAGAGATAGGGTGAGAAGCTCGGCTATCCGTGAGGAACTCGAAGTAGAGCCGCTGCTACTTTGTGTCAAAAGGAGCCAGTTGAGGTGGTTTGGGCATCTAGTAAGGATGCACCCTTGGTGCCTCCCTTGGGAGGTGTTCCAGGCACGTCCGGCTGGGAGGAGGCCTCGGGGAAGACCCAGGACTAGGTGGAGAGATTATATCTCCACACTGGCCTTGGAATGTTTCGGGATCCCCAAATCAGAGCTTGCTAATGTGGCTCGGGAAAGGGAAGTTTTATATGTAGACCCCTTGCTGGAGCTGCTGCCCCCGCGACCCGAATCCGGATAAGCGGGAGAAGATGGATGGATTGATGGATGGATGAATGGGTAATAATAATAATAATAATAATAATAATAATAATTAATTATTATTATTATTATTTTACTTAAGTAGCTAAACTTATATACTGTAGCTCATCTTAAATATGCCAGCTAGCAAAACTTTTACATGTGTACTCAGAGCACATTGGTTATAGGAGACCCATCTCCCATCACCCCAGATGGGTGGAGATATGAACAGCATGTCCTTATATACAGTACAGTTCTATGGTATTACACAATAGAACCAGATTACATTACAAGATACAAAAGCATGTTGAAATACTTAATTATAAAATGATTCCTCTCTTGTCCTCTCCTCACACTGCAGCCCCTTCTCTACAGCATGACATCATCATAGTCCTTGTCACACAAGCACGCGGGCGTGCACACACACACACACACACACACACACACACACACACACACACACAGACACACACACCTCCCACTACAGAGTGTGGTAACTCTCAATATAGAGGAAGACATCAAGAGATTATAGACAGAGAGAGGTTACATGTAATTTAAAGACATGTTGACCTATAGAAGGAGAGACAGATTGACTGACGGTGAGATAGACAGGCTGACTAATAGCAAGACTGATAAGAAAAATGTCCGGTGAGAACAATTGATAGACTGACAGACAGACAGACATGCTGGCTGATAGGCAGACATACTGATTAACAGATTGACAGACAGACAAGCTAGTAAGACAGACAGACAGATGATAGAGCTGGCAGACAGACAGGCTGACCGGTAGACAGATTAATAGACTGACAGACAAGCTGACTGACCGAGACCAGGCATGGACAGCAGAGCGGGGCATTACAGGAGACAGAGGACAGACAGACAGACAGGCAGGCTGTGAGACAGACAGACAGACAGGCTGTGAGACAGGGGAGACTGATGAAGGCATTACAGGAGACAGAGGACAGACAGACAGACAGGCTGTGAGACAGGGGAGACTGATGAAGGCATTACAGGAGACAGAGGACAGACAGACAGGCTGTGAGACAGGGGAGACGTGATGAAAGTACAAGCATGGCGCGCTCTGCGGAAAGGAGAGAGGCTTGCTAGCAGGGCAGAGAGGGGGAGAGAGAGAGAGAGAGGGAGGGAGAGATGATTAAGCAAAGGGAAAAATTAGAGACAGTAGAGTGTGTGGGGGGGGGTATTGAAGCTTCACTTATTTCCCCTCAGAAGAAGAAGGGGTGCTTGGCCCTACAGAACACTCACGTTGCTCTGTTCTTTCATTGGGATTGCAGTTCCTGTGTGCCTCTCCTCCCCTCACGCCACCGTCTAGACGGGAGCAGAACAAGCTGTTCTTGTTGTTGTTGGGGGGGTGGGGGGGTGGGAGGGGAGGAAATGTGCAGTGTCATGTCATTTGGTCGCTCGCTGCCAGCCGCACGGAAATGTGGCCGATCAGAAGGACGGGGGAAACAGGGAATCCAGGGAAGTGCATAATGGTGCGTGTGCTCGTGTGCCAGATATTGTGTGGGTGTGCTCGATGTATAGTCTAATATGCAAGTGTGTGCTGTTTTGCGTGTCTCATCAGCACAATTGCGCCTGCATTCTGCATTGCGCCCGCGCGCCCACGCACACACGCACGCACACACACACACACACACCATCCCCCTGCATTCTAATAACTTCAATTACGTTTCATTTTTCCCCGGCCGTTGCTCCACTGTCTCGGTCTGCCATCTATTAACTCACCAACAGTAATAATATGTGTTTTGAATAGCTAGAAGTCGTGCTCTTTTACAAGTGTGAAAACATCGTCTGGATTGGATTGTGTCAGTAAATTAGCCCCGCGTAATCATATTAACCACTGTGCCTACACTTCAGAGTCAAACGCTACATTTGAGCGTACGATTTGACAGGCGTATTTGAGTCGGTTACATAAAGCTTAACTTCCCTCCCGTCTCACACGCTTTCCACATATCAGCCGCAGCGCTCATTTCCATGACAACTGTGCCATTCTTTTTAGCAAACTTTTATTAAAGTCTCCCACACCCACCCCCACCCCCACTCTCCTGTAACACCACCTAACCTCTCGTGGGCACACCACCTCCCACTAAATCCAAATCAACCATGATCGTTTGGTGTCGAAACAGGGAAGAATAGAGAGTAGCAGATGTGTGCCTTTATGTAATGACTGTGCAACTGTGCAGAGGGCGTAATCAATTTCTCTTCGATCAGTGAAGCCCACAGCCTTGGCAGGGAGGGAAGTATTTTTGGTAGATATGACTGGGATGGTGGGTGAAGTATACTTCAATATGTCTTATATACGTCTCAGGACTACGGGGCAGCATTCACCTGTTGTTTTGAGGCGCTTGTAAATGTACAGTATCTTATGTGTCTTGTGTGTACAGTATCTTGTGTGTACTTGTAAATTTGTGTTGTTTTTTTCCCACTTGGACCAGCATGCAAAACTTTTGCCTATCAATTACAGATCTCGCATGGTTACAGACTATGCTTTGGAAATTTCCAATATCTATATCAGAAGTGGATCATTAGCTATAACTAGGCCTGTATAGTGTTTACATTGTAATAATGAACCTATTCTTATATATATTGTGTTATTTGTTTATTATATTATTATAAATGTGATACTTTTATATTTTATACTACTTATTAAATGATTGTACTAGTAGTATTCTTTAATGCACATATTCTGTGCACACATATTGACACACGCATCACACACCACCAACACTAAGCAGTGAACATATTGAGCCAAACACAAGCCACAGTTGTAGGTGCTGATACTGTATGTGTCTTTTGAGTGTAACCTAAAGGACCGGCTACGTCTTCACTCGCCTTTCATTTATTCCCATGTCTGCGCTGTGACTGGCATTTTATGGACTCCTAATGGGCTCTGTGTGAGCACAACTTCTTGAGAATGGCTGCACTAAACAGCACACAGCACCCTCTAGGGTAAACCAGCCCGGCCTTGATTTCTAATGCATCACACTCCCCTCTTATTTTTAGTGATTACGATTACAGTAAAGTTCGGAATGATTATTTATTTACCTCTCATCTGATTTTTAGTTTTTATTTGCATTCGCTGGATTTTTTTTAACCTCGCTGCTAAGAAGACTGCACTAATCAGAAATATTAATATTTAAGGGGAAGAAAGCGTTTTGGTAACAACCGAGACAGGAGCATATTATGGTTTCAGGGCTGCAGCACATCAAAGGAATGTCTGAGAAGCTTTGGTTTGTTTGTCGGTTCCAACGGGAAGGGAAAGAAATGCTTTTTGGTCTGACCCAATTTTCCCTCTCTAACTTGACGCATTAGCACCGCATTGTGTTTGAGCTCGCAGGTAAAAAAACGCTTGGTGTGACCTTGCACATGAGTCAGGGAGTGACACACATTAGTCTTTGTTGTCCTCTGGTTCTGGCTGTGTTCCTACTTGAAACTGGGACGGCCTGCCACCACACACACTCCACTTTGTATTAATTGTGTTAATTAATAAATTAATTAATTTTATATTTATTTATTTTAATGGCAATTTTAATCAATATTCACTCTTTTTGTTGTTGGGTTCCTGTATAGAGTAGCTCATATATAAGAGTTGTTATTACTATTGGAAAGTGTTTTTGATGTCCAGTCCTAATGTCTGCCTGTCTGTCTGCCTGTCTGTCTGCCTGTCTGTGTCTGTCTAGAGTGCAAGTTCCACTGCACCAATGGAAATTGTTTGCGTCTGGGCTCGCTGATCTGCAACCAGCTGAATAACTGCGGGGACAACAGCGATGAGGAGAACTGTCCCGTGGTCACCCAGCACCCTCCGTCCCCCAACCTCTTCAACTGTGAGTACCGACTACTGTCCCAGACCCCAAGGTGGAGGGGTGGATGGATGGATGGATGGATGGGTGAGTGGGTGGATGGATGGATGGGTGGATGGATGGGTGGATGGGTGGATGGATGGATGGATGGGTAGATGGATGGATGGGTGGATGGATGGATGGATGGGTAGATGGATGGATGGATGGATGAACAGATGTAAAACAACGGCCTCATCTTCCTCGCCCCTCCCCACCAATCCCTCATATTCACACAGTATGTTCCAGGCCAGCACTGGTCCCCTTGCGGTGACACACCACTCAGACCCCCCCCCTCCCCCAAACCCCCAGCCGCCCCGTAGCATTGCCCACCCGGCTTCCCTGGCGCAAGCTCCTCCATCCAGGGGACCAGATAAGAACTTTCTTTCTTTCCTTCAGCTCAGCACCATCAATGCAGAGGGGGAGAGAGGGGGGGAGAGAGAGAGAGACCTAGACAGAGTGTGAAGGACACCAATGGGCTGCGGTGGCGGTCTGCCAGGACACTTTGATGTGCTGCGGCTTCTCTTTCAGCTACTTTTAGGAGGGGCGGAAAAACTTTTTCACTGCAGCACTTTCATCCCCACGTCCCCGTCTGTGTGCGTGTGTTGGTGTGTGTGTGTGTGTTTGTGAGGTGTCTTTGTGAGGTGTGTGTGCATGTTTGTGAGGTGTGTGTGTGCATGTGTGCATGTGTGTGTGTGTGTGTGCGTGTGTGTGTTTGTGAGGTGTGTGTGCGTGTGTGTGTTTGTGAGAGCGAGAGAGAGAGAGAGTGTGTGCAGGTGCTTGTGAGTCTGTCTGGAAAGTGCTCTGCCATTGCTTTTGGAGATTTCTGTTTTGTCTCTCTCTCTCTCTCTCTCTCTCTCTCTCTCTCTCTCTCTCTCTCTCTTATTATCTCTCTCTTCTATCTTATTCTCTCTCTTCTCCCCTCCAGGCAGTCTGAATGGCTTTTCTTTTGGGGGGGGGGGGGAGTTACAGCACAGCGCCAGGCACTTAAAATATTTAGCTGTCTAGCACGAATGTTAATGTAAGTGTCTGCGGCCGGCATTATGGGAAAGCTGTAGAATGATTGTAATTTTCTGAGCCGTCACACAATTTCAGGTGATGTCGGGGGGGGGCTGAAGTCATGGTGGGGCAGAGGGGTAAACAGATTAGGAGGGAGAGGAACAGAGAGAGAGAGAGAGAGAGAGAGAGAGAGAGAGAGAGAGAGAAAGGTGGAGAGGGGCGACAAAGAAAGAGGGAGAAAAATAAGGTGAGAAAAGATGTGGGTGAAAGGGAGCGATAGGGTGGCAGACACAGAGCTGTTTCTATTCTAATGGAGTTAGCCTGGGCTGTAGCCGCTGGCTGTGGCTGGCAGACAGATGGATCATGAATAGTGTCTAGACACACCACAGCCCCAACGTTACGCGCTGCCTGCTGGCCTGCCTCCCTGACACGCTGCTCCCCTCCTCTCTTCCTCTGCTCTCCTCTCCTCTCTTCCATTCTTTTCATCAGCCATCCCTTCTTATCTGTTTGGATGTGATCCCCTGACAGGCCACAGTAGCTTTCTGTCACCTCCAGCTAGCCTAGCATGCTAGCTCAACCTTCATTTGGTAATAAATGTACTAAGGCGTCATCAGACGATGACGTTGCAAAATGTAATATCTATGGCATATACTGTAGTAGGCTGAGACCAAGTGCAAAATGGAGGTAATTACTACTGTACAATATGTACTTTATCACTTCCCCTGTGGCTGCAGACTTATTTATGACTGACTGGCAAGTTTTACCATTATTTGGAAAGCTGATAGTGGCAGTTGGTGTCCCATTTTGTCCAGCCAAATTAGTTTTCCTGGCAAATTATTGTTGATCCATGTCACAAAACATAATGTATGTTCATATGTTGGTTCTCCCATAGGCTATATAGCCTGCAGCACTGTAACCTATATTATCAGTATTACATAGTTGTTATACTTTAACAAATCTGCCTAATTTCTTAATTGTTTTACTCATTTTACCATTTTATCCAGAGATTATGGGTGTGTGTGATGCTTCATAACACGTACATACTGTGTGTGGGTCTGTTACAGGTTGAGGGGTCAGTAGGTTGTTGTTGCTAGCTAACTTTGTGTGGGGTCTCTTGGCTTGTTGGGCACAGCTGAAAGATGAGTAAGGAACAGGCCAGGAGAGGGAAGAAGAGATTTGAATCAATGACCAACTCAAGCTTAGCCATCGACCCAGGGTCTGGTGTGAACGGGACTCCGATAACAGCCAGCATACTGATTGATTTAGCTGCTGGAGATTCATAACTCCGTGAAGGCTCTTCATTGACTGCTGTGCTTCTCCATCACAGACTGTCTGAGTGCTTTTGACAGCGCTATTGTTTTTGACCACAAAGTTTGGCAGTTTCTTTCTTATAATGTAATATAGACACAGAGTTGAGAATGAGAATATGTCTGCTGGTAGAGGAAAGAACATGAACTTGACTTGTAATAAAGAAAGAGGTTGTTATAATTCCATCATTTAGCAGACATTTTTATCTAAAAGTGATTTACTGCGAATACAATTACACATTATTAAGTATTAAGAAGCAGATTAGAATTATGCATTAAGTCCAAGGATTCATACAGGTAGGTTGGGCTATATTCTGTGACTCCCTCGTATATTTGCTATTGTCCTGATATCAATGTCCAGTCTGCTATCATGCTTAAAGATTAGTCCTTGCTACAGTATGCCGCTGGAATATGTGACCTCCCAAACTGATCTGAATAAAAACAGACTGTCAGGGCAACAGCGCATGTTAAGATTGTTTGTGTTTTGGGAGCATTTCAGTGTGACATCTCAACTGGTTGCTATGGTGATACATCCCCACTTTGGTGTACATATAAAAAGATCCCCAAAGAGCATGTTAAGTGTTTAAGTTTTAATATGATCAGTTGGTGGCAAAATCCTAACTTGTTGACCACTGTCAGTGCCTGAATGGCCACCTCAAATAAAGATGTGATATACAGCCTAGCGTCATCATTTATGTTGAACAAAAAAACCTGGAATCAGGACTTTAATAACTGATTTTTTTGGTGTTTCGTTTTTCCTTTTCAACATTCCAATCGGGTTTTTTATATGCCTTCATATGAGCTACCAGATTAGATACATCTGTTTTATGTTTGTCTTGAGATGTGATCTCTGATATGATATGAGATTAATGTAATGCTTTAGTCACTGTTGGTCTGTGGTTCTCAAGGTTTTTCATCACGTCTATCTGGTTCATGGCTATCCCTGTCTCAACGTTAGTGGCTCACACAATATCTTGATGCCTCACTCTACCTATCATTGAAAACATTTCTGCATTGTCATGGGTGGCAGTGCTGCAGTGGGCAGAGTGGGGACACAGGTGACCAAGAAGTTGCTGGTTCAAAACCCGCTAACTCCTCACCACATGTCGATGGGTGTCCCTGAGCAAGACACCTAACCGCTGCCGGTGATTGGACGGCCCCTTGCATGGCTGACACCACCATCGATGTATTAATGTGTGTGTAAATGGCTGAATGTGAGGTTACACTGTAAAGTGCTTTAAGTGACCGGAAGGTCGTAAAAGCGATATATAAATGCCACCATTTACCATCATTATGCTTTTTAGAACATAGCCTGACCTCATGGAGCAAGTCTCTCGTCTCCTCTCCTCTTCTCCTCTTCTCTCCTCTCTTGTGTGACTTAGGTCAGTTAATGTAGGCAGTAGATGAGTGATGATGATTCTAATTGAATGTTGGGTTTAGGCATCAGCTGGCACATGGATGGGTCATCTCTGCCTTGTCGAGCATGGCGATGACCATGTTAATAAACACATATTCACATGGTAGACGTACACTCACCTAAAGGATTATTAGGAACACCATACTAATACTGTGTTTGACCCCCTTTCGCCTTCAGAACTGCCTT
>JAODUE010042640.1:0-19249 GCA_027564755.1 Amblyopsis hoosieri | reverse complement strand
GCGATAGAAGCTAGGCTGAGCGTGGCGCTTTAGAAGCTTAGCTGAGCGTGGTGCTATAGAAGCTTAGCTGAGCGTGGTGCTATAGAAGCTAGGCTGAGTGTGGAGCTATAGAAGCTAGGCTGAGCGTGGAGCTATAGAAGCTAAGATGAGTGTGGAGCTATAGAAGCTATGATGAGCGTGGAGAAGCTAGGCTGAGCGTGGAGCTATAGAAGCTAGGCTGAGCGTGGAGCTATTAGATAGGCTGAGTGTGGAGCTATAAAAGCTAAGATGAGCGTGGAGAAGCTAGGCTGAGCATGGAGCTATAGAAGATAAGATGAGCGTGGAGCTATAAGATAGGCTGAGTGTGGAGCTATAGAAGCTAGGCTGAGCGTGGAGAAGCTAGGCTGAGCGTGGAGCTATAGAAGCTTGTTAAACACACCCTCTAACACACAGTAAGTATTTAACTACTGTGTTGTGGCTACGTACAGTAGTTACAGTACATGCAGCACATGCAGCACATAACACATGCGTGCAGACAGCTGTCTGTCTGCCTCAGTGAGACAGACAGCTGTCTGGCTGCCTCAGTGAGACACCAGGGGAGAGATGGCATTCCGTGTGTCTCCGCTTCCTGTCTGTCTGCCTGTCTGTCTAGTTGCTTCACATCCTCCCGACAGACGAGAACTGCCTGCTGTTCTTCAGACACCAGCTCAAGTCCTGCAAAGACTTCATGCAGGTCTGTGTTACGTGACCTGGCATGTGCGCTGCTGTTTCATAATCTATAATGGTGTTCTGCTGATATGCTGTACCGCCCCCTACAGGCCTGGAGGTGCTATGACGCGGACCACAGTGGCTACATTGAGTCCGAAGAGCTGAAGGTGGAATGGGGTGTGGGGGGGGAGAGATCTCTTCATTAACAGCTGACATGACATCATAAAGACAAACAGGAGAGACATATCATATTTGTCTTCATTAACAGCTGACTGACATTACATCATAAAGACAAACAGGAGAGAATTGTCTTCATTTCCAGAACTTTCTTAAAGACTTGCTGCTGAAGGCCAAGAGGCCGTTTGATGAGAGGAAACTAGAAACTAGTGTGCATGTTCATGATGCAGCGTATCTAATAAAGCTTCTACACAGTATACATGTTCATGATGCAGCGTATCTAATAAAGCTTCTACACAGTATGCATGTTCATGATGCAGCGTACCTAATAAAGCTGTCATCCTTACACATAGAGCAGTAGAACACAGCTGAGGAACCAAACTACAGTTGTAGCTGCATCATCTGCTCCTAGTGATGTCACTGACGACACCCTGACCCAGCCAGGCAGTGTCTGACGCTCAGATCATTGATGACTGATGTATTTGTCTGTTTGGTGCCCAGTGTGCTATAGTGTGTGTGTGTGTGTGTGTGTGTGTGTGTGTTTAGTGGATAGAAAGATCACAAGAAATCAGATCTGTCCTAAAACCTTTAATTCCATCATGACATCACAAAAGCGTCGACCAATGAATGACAAGGACACCGAGGTACGTCTGTAGGACACGTTCACCCTGCAGCCAGTCACGCTGGGATCTGGCAGCTGCTTCTTCTGATTGGACGGCTGTAGTTCAACACACCTGGGATCCACTTCAACAGTCACTGTGGAAACAGACGTTGCTAGGAGCCTTTTGTGCCTCGGATCATAGCTTCCATCACAGCCCACTGCTCTGGTGTCACCTGCACACACACACACACACACAATGTTCCACTTACGCTGGCAGAGCAGGATAATAATGACATAATAATAATAAAAATGATGAGAGAGAGAGAGAGAGAGAGAGAGAGAGAGAGACCAGAAGACAAAGGACTAGTGTGGTACAGTGACAGGTCTGTCATCATCTAACAGATTTACCCTACGAAGATCATTGAACTCCCCAGCCATGGAGACGTATTCGCCACCGTCCATACGAATGACCTGAACAGGCAGACAGACAGGCAGGCAGGCAGGCAGGCAGGCAGGCAGGCAGGCAGACAGGCAGACAGGCAGACAGGCAGTTAGTACCAGAACATCACAGTTCTCACAAGCAGGCTCCATGTAGGCTACCAATACTGTACTACCCAATTACACTGGATGTAATTTAGTGTTCTGGACTAGACAGACAGTGAGGGGCGCTGCCCCTGGTGGCCAGAGGGGGAGCGACCACAACAGGCTCCTTACCGCCCCAGACACCCAGCTGGCGTGGTCACTGCACAGGAAGGCGGCCATGTTGGCGATCTCCCCCGGGGTGCCCAGCCGACCTGTGGGGATGCGCCCGATCATGTCCTTCTCGAACGCCCCGGTGGGGTCCAGGCGGCTGAACGCACCCTGGGACAACAGAACGATGTCAACATAATTCAATGTAGTGGTTAGTGCTCTATATTATAGAAGCCAACTTATTTTCTACTAGGGGTACACGATATTGATGAAATGTGATATTGCGATATTGATCATGAAAATTGCAATATCGATATTTTTAAACATAAGTGAAAACACAGAGGTTATGGGAAAATGCATCAAAATATATTCATAGCATCTCAAAATAACACATTAACAACTGGCAGTCATATTGGACTGGTAAAACAATAATTCTAAGCTACCGGGGAGGCATTCTTTCTGGCCACTGATGTTTCCTCTTCGATCTCTATTATGTCATTAGCTTCCTCAGACACACATCTTACTGTTCTGTCTACATCAAACACAACTAAGCCACACAGCCAAATGACGTATCTCTCCACTAAATAAACTTAATACTGCACTGAATATTGCAACATTTTCATATGATATTGCGATAACAATACTGAATCGATATATTGTGCACCCCCATTTTCTACCTAAAGATATAGTAAACAGAATGACATTACTCTCCCTCTGTGTGTGTTGTAAACAGAGCTACTTTGTTTACATAGCCGGGCCGCCCACCCGTGCATGTCTGTGTGTGTGTGTGTGTGTGGGGAGTTCACAGAGCATTTGATTTGGTCTGAGATGGTGGTGCCACCTAGTGGCAGACAATCATATAGATCTACTTTAAATAATGAATGTGGGCGGTACCTTGGTTTTGATTGGCCCAGGCTGAATGACGTTAAACCTAAGGCCGTACCTCCCCCACTCGGCTGCCAGAGACCTGAGGACAGAACATGGCTGACTCGGTTACCACGGCAACACTAGAGCAGAACAGATTCAGATACACTCGGATGCCATTGGATGAACAACGTTCAGTCGCTCGTAAAGTAGTTCTTCGTAGTTTAAACAACGACTAACAATGTCTCACCCTTCAGCATGCGCCATGTTGGAGCATGGAGGGAAATAGATTTAATGCAAAGGCGTTTTGTGGTTGTACTGGGCAGCTCCCATTGCCCACCAGTGCAAGAGGTGTTGAAATACAGCAGAGCACCATATACTGCTCTGTTCAAGCGTTTACTTGCAAAGGGTCTCAACTCCAGACTTGGCCGCAGCGCTTGGAACCACAAACCCGGACCCAGACTCAGCGTAGATGGTGGTGATGGCCAGGAACGCTGCACCTAGCAACACGCGCGCACACACGCGCACACACACGCGCGCACACACGCACACACACGCGCGCACACACACACACACACACACACACACACACACACACACACACACCAGTGTTAATTCATTTTTCCAATCAATAAAACGAGACGTTAACGAGACGAAAACAGATCACGGATAATAAAAACTAGGACTACATTTAAGATGCATTTTCATTGACGAGACGAAAATGTTAAAACTCTGCCTGCATATATAATTTACCGTAATTGCACACATAAGTGTGCAGGCTGCAGCACAATGTTAAAGCCGGCTGGCGAGACCGTGTGATCAACCGTAACGGCACACATAAGTGGGCAGCACAATGTCAAATATGGCAGGCGAGACGGTCTTGTCACGATCGCGTTCACATTACTGCAGTGACAGACATTTTTGCTCTACAGTAGGAAAATCTGACACGGTAGGACAGATTGACAGCACATCAGGTCGATTCCAAACGCACGCTGGCCTTAAAAAGTAAACAAATACAACAGAACTAATCTGGATTACCTTACTTGCCTTCAAGATTCAAATGAATGAATGAATGGGACAAAATAACTTGTCAAATTGTCCTAGCAGGCTGAATAAAGGGTTATAGCTTGACTTTATTATGCTGCCATATCATCTGCATGTAACAGGCCATACCAGTATCAGACTTTTGAATTTGTTTGAAGAGAGAAAACATTTTGAAATGTAATGAAAAAAAAAAAAAAGATGACTAAAATGTGACTAAAACTATTAACTACTAACTACTATGCTTTATTTATCTGCATGTTTGGTGTTGGGGGGGTGCACGCTGACCTTTCTGGGCTTGGATCATCCTCTTGCCCAGCTCCAGGGTGACGTAGGCCGTCCCGTTCAGGACGATGTCCGTCACCGTCCGCCAGGCGTTGGCAGAGAGACGCTCTGACGGACACACGAAGTTCCCCGCCGCGTTGTTAATGACGACCTGCAGGTGTCAGTAACGAGCCACTCACACACATTAGTGTCCAGATGTGCCCTGGTTGGCATGCTGGGTGTGTGTGTGTGTGTGTGTGTGTGTGTGTGTGTGTGTGTGTGTGTGTGTGTGCGTGGGTGCGTACGTCTGGGAGGCCGACTAGCGCCACCAGCTGGTCAGCACAGCTCGATACAGCCTGAGGGTCTCTGACATCACACTGGATTGCATGAACCTGCACACGCCTCAATATGAACATATGGGAGAGAGGGGGGGGGGAGAGAGAGAGAGAGAGAGAGAGAGAGAGAGAGAGAGAGATGGATGCACATACAAACCTTGTTTCCAGTCTTGCTGCTAATCTCCTCTGCTGTCTTCTGCAACACATCCAGCTTCCTGATGAAGAGCATCAACATCAACATCACAACAACAACAACATCCACCAATGAAAAGCTACCAGCTGGCCCCGCCCACCTGCTGGCGATGACGCACTGGGCCCCCAGAGCGGACAGTGTGGCCGTCATGGCGCGGCCCAGCCCCGTGCCCCCGCCCGTGATCAGGGCCACCTTGTCGGCGAAGGCGCCCGGCCGCAGCATGGGCTCCTGCGACGGCGGGAAGAACCGCGCCTGTGGGGGGGCCTCGGACCCGCCACTGCTCCACTAGGGGGATTGTGGGGGCGGGGGGGTGGGGAGACGAGACGAGACCACCACAGTCAACACCAGCTCTGGACTACCAGTAGTAATATGGGATCGGTTTAGCTAGCGCATGTGCAGATATGAGAGTTTATTCATTCCCCAACCATGCAAGGTGTAATAATTCAATATCACCTACACACACACGACTGCATTCACGCAATAACTGCCATCTGAAATCAAACCCTGACTGGAAAAAACCACACGCACACCGATTCACTACTCACCCGGGTTTGTAAGACACCTCTGATGGAAGCGACGAAGTCATTTTTCACATGAGAAACTCTCCCTGCAAGCCGAGCTGCCATGATCACAACTTAACACTCACCTTTCACCGAGTTTATAGAGAAGACCATTGGTCTTGCCTCTTAATATTTGTGGTTGCGTAAAGACTATTTGGTTGGAGGTCGACGGCATTGTATTTTTTAATGAACTTGTTATATCAATTAAATGTATTATTCTTTTATAATTTGCGCTATTAAAATAATAAAACGCACTGTTTACATTAGATTACATTTAACGGACCCCTACTTCCGTATTCAAATGGTGCAGTCCAGAATGTGACGACGATCAGACGTTGCCGTAAAACCCTCAATATGACGTGAAGCTAGATGTTAAGGCAATTATTACTCAGGATGTTGTTGAAGATGAATATGCATGTTGCAGTGTACACACTACTACATTACCCATGCGTATTTAATAGCATTTTAACGCACCAAAAAGAACACTAGGCTAATACACTTAATTTACGTGCCGCCTTCTGGTCCTAATATTACGGTAGCGACACCCATCAGCTCATTGGGCGGATTGTACAACAAACGTATTTACCAAATGTCTACTCACTTGTCTGGTGGTGTCCCTTCCAACTATGGCTCTATCGGAACCGAAGCTTATTCTAATATTCAGCGGGAAACGCAAGTCCGGTAAAGATTACGTGACCGATCTCATTCATAAAAGGTAACAATATCCACCCGGGTCGTGCAGCCAGGTTCATCGGTCCTCGTGTTGTTGCAAACTTTCCTGCATCTGTGCTCCTGTCTGTCGTCCTCCTGCAGGCTAGGAGCGGATGCGTGCTGCGTTCTGCGTCTTTCTGGTCCACTCAAACAGCAGTACGCACAGGTCAGTGATGGCGAGTGTGATTCCGTTGACAGACATGATGGTGATGCGGATTCTCCAATCAGCCAGAGAACGGTTCAAGCTCTAAAACCGCGAGGCGCCCGGGGCGCGGTATACCAGCGCGTAAAAGGATATACAACCACTGCAAAAAGACGCATCTCATTGCAAAATGTCACATTGGTGCCTATGATACCGCATTTCCGTCACTTTGTCAGTAGCCTATCAATGGAACTCCCGCTGTCAATGTGCCAAATGTGTTGAGCTAACGTGGAGTGGATGGATACGCATCACTGACTCGCGTGTAACGCAACAGATTTGGGTTTGACAGCAGCTGTTCTAAATTCTACATATGTGTGTGTGTGGATATAAACCTATGTAGTAGAGGTATGTAGTTTCAAGTATCACCTTTATAGAGGTCGCTGTTTCACATTCGGTTATTTTGGCTGCAGCTGGATATAGCCTACTTTCACTTCTAAGCTCCTGCGCGCACAAATACACGCACCAGCTTGACAGCTTCACTTAACTTTCAATACCTTAGTCTACAAAGCCTCCTTACGCCCGTGTAGACAAATGTTTGTACGCGTCCTATAAAAACAGTAGAAGGGTGAATAAAACCTAAACGCTTGTGTGCTTGTGTGTTTTCTTAAATGTTTCTTAAACATTCATAAGTTAGTAATATGCGTGGGGGAACCACCCACCACATGAGCAGACAGTGTTAATACGTAATTCACGTGGTCAGCGATGTAGCCAGACCCACGGTGTACGTGGCCTTTTCCTCGTAGGCGCACGGCCTGGAGCTCGCCGAGCTGCTGGGCGCGGGGCCGTACAAGGAGCGCTACCGGGCCGACATGATCTGCTGGGGGGAGGAGCGGAGGAGGGCGGACCCGGGCTTCTTCTGTCGCCTAGCAACCGAAGGCGTGAAGCAGCCTGTTTGGGTAGGCCACGCCCCCTAACCCGACCTAACTTGGATCCAATAATCAACATGTTGTGAATTGTGTTTAATGGTGTAGCTTGTGGAGCAATGTATAAAATATGATGTTGTGAAACCAAATTCCTACTCCCCTTACCCCTTCCAGACCATAATTCTTTAAAAAGTAATAAGCTGAGTTGTTTCAGCCATATGCAATATTACTATTGAAAGTTACTATTACACTTTATTGCCCTCTTTTGGTAATATAATCATATTCTCAACAATAGACACTATTGTTCTAGAAACAGTGGAGGTTCAATTCAGTATGTAGTTTCTCAGCAACAGCAGACCATTAGTGTGTTCCGGCTCCAGATCGTGAGCGATGCTCGTCGCTTGTCGGACCTGCGCTGGTTCTGGACACAGTACCCCGGCCTGAGCTGCTGTGTCCGGGTGCAGGCCTCTGAGGAGACTCGGCAGGCCCGGGGTTGGACCTTCACCTCAGGTCAGAACCACAGCGCGCACACACACCCTATAACGTAGCTGGCTCACTAACCCAGCGACACCTCTCTCTGTGTAGGCGTTGACGATGCAGAATCTGAGTGTGGATTGGACAGCGGCGTGGAGTTTGATTGGGTCATCCAGAATGAGGGCAACGCCCCCTCCTTAGAGCAACAACTCCAGAGCTTGATGTGTCTGGCTCTAGAGAAGATCTCACACCACACAGAACCCAGATGAAGGCTCTAGAGAACATCTCAGACCACACAGAGCCCAGATGATGGCGCTAGAGAGCATCTCAGACGACACAGAACCCAGATGATGGCGCTAGAGAGCATCTCAGACCACACAGAACCCAGGTGATGACGCTAGAGAGCATCTCAGACCACACAGAACCCAGATGATGGCTCAAGAGAACACGTCAGACCACACAGAACCCAGATGATGGCTCTAGAGAACACGTCAGACCACACAGAACCTAGATGCAGACACACTGAAACAAGACTGGGAAGACAAACACCTCACATGGTCTGTCCCGTTACCTTTTATACACGTTTAAAGGTAAAAACACATCTGATGACCATCAGTCATTGGTTGTTAGTTTAACGTAAATTAGACCCACCCACCTTCCACTTATCCAGAGTCGGGTCGCGGGGGCAGCAGCTCCAACAGGGGACCATAAACTTCCCTTTCCCGAGCCACATTAGTAAGCTCTGACTGGGGGACCCTGAGGCGTTCCCAGGCCAATGTGGAGATATAATCTCTCCACCTAGTCCTGGGTCTTCCCCGAGCCCTCCTCCCAGCTGGATGTGCCTGGAACTCCTCCCAAGGGAGGCGCCCAGGGGGCATCCTTACCAGATGCCCGTACCACCTCAACTGGCTCCTTTCGACACAATGGAGCAGCTGCTCTACTTGGAGTTCCTCACGGATCGCCAAGCTTCTCATCCTATCTCTAAGGGAGACGCCCCCCACCCTCCCGACCATTAATTAGACCCATTGATTAAATTACCTAAATGCATCAGACACGGCAGTGACTACCCTAAAGTAGGTTGAACTAGATAATGACAGCAAGACCTCTTTCAACATGTAGAAGTAAAAAAATGTATGCATTTAAATATTCTACTGTTCTGTTGTTCCAGACGTTTGAAAGTTGTTGTTGGAAAGTTACAACATTGTGCCATTTCATTACCTTGCTTTAAACATAAGAGCACACCCCATGTCAATAAAAAGACAGTCAGTTCTGGAATGTTAATACCAATCATGGTTCTTTATTTTATAAAATCCTTTGTCCATTTGTGTCAAGTTATAACAATGACATCACAGTAACAAAGCAGACAACACTGGCTGGGGAATTCTCCCGGGTAAAAACCTTTTCTCACTTTAAATTTATGTTATTATATCGTCAATGTTTATTTCATTCGCAGGGGGAAAAAAAATAGAGTTCATCTATAGTGATAAGAGGCATGTCTCCCTTTTATGGCCCTTCATTGGCCCCTCGGACGCCATAATGGCAGTGGAATGCGTTGTGATTGGCTGACCACTCTCCTCCCCTTACACTGCGTCTAGCAAAACAACATCATTGGCATAAACAAAACAAAGGTTATTGGCTATAATTGTTATACCTGATTATAGTGCAGAACTTATTTAGCTGTCAATCACACTGTCTTGACAGCTGGTCAACCGTTAAAACAGTCCGTTTCCATGGTGAAACACTGGGCTGAGGCTGTTGGCACGGGGGGGGGGTGTGTGGGGGTGGGTGGGCGTTAGTAACTTCTGGAGCGCTGTGCTTCCTAACAAGACACTGGAGCATATGGCGGGGGATCACCACCACAACAGAAGATGGAGGACCACCAGGGGGTCTGTTAGGAAGCACAGTCAGCCTGACACAAGCTGTGTGGTCCTAGGGGCACCCACAGGCCCTCAGGGGGGGGGGGGCTACGTGAAGAGACATCCAGCAGGAATGTCTAGAAGCAGGAGAGGAGAGATGGGGGTGGGTGGGATTAGAGGGATGTTTAGGAGGAGACAGGAATGTTTGGGCTTGGCTGGAGGAGGAGGTAGCGCAGGGGAGGAGTAGAGGAGGTGCAGGGGAGGCTTGCTGCTCAGCAGGAGTTGAGCTCCTCCAGGGTCTGGTTGAGGGTGGCGTGAAGCTTCACGTTGGCTTCTTTGGCAGTGGCCAGGGCATCTGCAGACAGGAAGTTACACGTTAGGGGAAGCGCTCACACAGCAGATAGGTGACCCTAGAGGTCATGTGACCCTAGGATAAGAGGTCATGTAACCCTAGAGGTCATGTGACCACCAGGATAAAGACTAGGGATGGCTTTGTCAACACATGCTAACTTGGCACGAACCCGTACAAAACAGTGGAGCTCAGATTACACGCACTGCTTAGTAATCACATATGCATGGTCTTCTGTTTACCTCATTATGTGGCAGCTATTAATGATACATGTATTAATTATTTTATACATTTATTAACCCCTGCACCATAATAGCTCATATGATGTTTATAACTCAGTTATAAACAACTGCTGGCTGCCAGCTCCAAACACCATGAAATACACTTTGAATTTGACATTTTAGAAACAATAAAATCGGGGCAATTGTCTGAAAACCCAAATTATTTCCATTCTGTGTCCGTTTTTTTTTTACTATGCTTATACAGACCTGGAAATTACTCAATTAAAATGTCACTTTCATACTGCTTGTTATAAATGATACGCTCACAAACTAAAAGGGCAGACCCACCAGGTACACAGCTATACTTTATATCTGCTCTGTGCCAGAAACCTAATATCCTAGTTCGGTCCTGTATGGACAGCGATCTGACTTGAAACTCCGGGACAACTGCACAGCTGTGCTGGCCACTACACTAGCTTGCGGTTATCCTCAAAGCTTAGAGAGGTGTCGATTTGAACAAAGTGAAAATCTATGTGGGTGCCCTAAAACATTTTAGCCTAATGAAGATAGTCTTAACTAAACGTTATCTTAAAATAAAACTATTGACTTACCCTGCTCTGGTGCACGAACATTACGCTAGTTGTCCTTCGCATTAATTGTTTAGATTTAATAAGGATAAGGAAGGGTCTGACACTGGACCGGTAGCATTTACATTAATGGATATAATCTTCATTCACGATACTAGGCCTATAAATATTGTGAATGTATTGCGTAGGCCTAATTTCTGCTGGCAAAAGAAATGTTTTGGATTGAAAACGGCAAATTTTGCCGAAAGGTGACAAGTGTGCATGCCTGTTAAATACACATGGGCATAGGTTTTGTTTGATGTGTGGCATCCTCCCGCTGAAAAGTTTGAGCATCAAAGACTCCAGCATTCTGGTAAATTTTTATGCAAGAATGTGCATTTTTTGCTCAAATTTATGATGGAAAAAAACTAAATTCAGGAAGAGGTGACAAGTCCGGTTCGTGAGTGCGAGAGACAAATCTGAGTGCTCGCACACTCAAACTGAAAGAGCAAGCAACTTATTTTAGCAAGTGAGAAGGAAACCCATGCAAGAGCAGGATACATTTGAGTGTGTACATGTACGTTTGCATGAGAGCAAAGGACATCCAATTTAGGAAAAAAGGAAATGTGCTTTTGCAACATTTTCACTTTGAATTATGGCAGAAAAATTATGCCATAAAAGTCCACCTGTGACCTTAAAATGCAATTTGCTTGTGGATGAAAAATTCAAACTCAAAATAAAGAAGTAATCTAGAGAGAACTACAGTGAGTTCACAGACCTGCATAGGCCATGCACAAGAGAGAGAAGCAGTTCTAAGATGCTTACCCTCCAAGTCATCCACAGTCTTCTCCAGTTTGGTCACTGTTCTCTCTGCAAACTCTGCCCTGGTCTCAGCCTGGGGTACAGGAAGTAGACCACAAGTAAACAGGAAGTCAATTACCACCAATTAGAAGCAGTTGTGAAGGCTATAAACCATTTGAATGTTATCTTCCATTTGGTTTTAAATTCAATTGAGCTGGTGTTTAAATCTGTCAGCAGAATTGAGAACATGCAGCTCTAAAGAAAAGCATCACTTCACT
Source organism: Amblyopsis hoosieri (assembly GCA_027564755.1). NCBI lineage: Eukaryota > Metazoa > Chordata > Actinopteri > Percopsiformes > Amblyopsidae > Amblyopsis > Amblyopsis hoosieri. The sequence continues at coordinate 7,516 of JAODUE010042640.1, read as the reverse complement.
GTTAGTTATTTAGAGGATGAAATGCTGGGTGAGCAGGTCATGTAAATTGCATTACCATGTTCAAATGATGATTATCAGGACCAACAATATTGTTTGCATGCCACAACTGGTGTATGACATGTATTTAAATAGTGTGTGCTAGATGCTGTACACCCAATGTAAACGTTAACATTTTGGGTTCGAGGTTCAACACCATTGATTGTCTGACCTCCTTGAGCTTGTCCATGAGGTTCTTTATCTCCCCCTCGTAGCGATCTTCTTTCAGGGAGTACTGCAGGGAAAAGAGGACGGAATGAGTGAGACCACCCTGACAACACCATTCAGCTACAAGAGAAGCAGTGTCACTCAAGGCAGGAACACAGATGTGTCCTGTGACCGGTTTTGTCGTCTACTGTCTGGACGTACAAAACATAGCTATACATGATAGATGCATTGTGGACCATGGATGAAAATACCCCCCTCCACCCAGACATGTCTTTAGCCAGGCTTATCAGCTGAATGTTTTGAATGTAGGTAACAGCTAGGTCTATTGGACAAGTACACCTCAGCCTGTCTGGCAGAGACCAGGATGAGACACAAGCCGACTGCCAGGCCAATCAGCTTGTGGGACTTCCTGCTCAACAGATTGTCCACAAGCTCCATGCAACCCTTGATTGACAGGGGGGCGGGTCTCCAGGCAAACCCACCTTGTCCTCTGAGGCTTGCAGGCTCTTCAGGGATTGGTCGAACCCTCTCAGCTGTTCCTCAAGTGCCCGTACCTTCCTGTTGGAGCAGACGGAGGTGTTACGTGTGTACGTTCAGTACACCAGGCCTGTTGTCACGGCCGCTTCAGTACACCAGGCCTGTTGCCACCATGACTAGGGCTTGGCAGTATGAGCAAAAATGTATAGTTTTTTTTTTTTTTTTTTTTTTTTAAGAGATACCAAGTTCACGTTATATTTTTTCATTTCCCTCTCTCCAGTGTTTCCTATATGACCTTTATGCAGTGGGGAGGATAGGTTTTTCTTAGACCTGGACGGGCGTGTTTTGGCGGTTGGACTGCAATGTTAAGTAAAGTTATTTAGCAATCGGTGACTTTCTTTCTTCTGTCCTTAACTTCTCCACTCTCTTTCCACCATCTCTGCTTCACTCGCCTCCACTATTCCTGCCTGTATACTTTGCTAATATAAATATGTTTTATAAGTAACATTGGATAATTGTCTTATATGTTATAATGCTAGAGAACATTAAACACCATGGGGTGCCTGCATGGACACATTTTACATGCATGAATACAGCCACATGAACACCTGCGATGCAGGTACCGCTGAAGGTTAGCATAATGTATACAACTTAGTTTTAGGGCATGGGCCCTGTACTGGCACCCTACTTAGTCAGGCACCTTGAGCACCTCTTTAATAAAGTTAAAGTACGTTTTTTGCTGTAGCCAATATCTTCCTCCATGACGAGCATTTTTCTCTTCTTTGCAAAATATTTTAACAAACCCATCTGAAAATGATACCAAATGTAAATAATATCTTGCCGACTAAGTACGGTAACGTTACGATTCATTTGCTAACATTAGCTGCTGCTGCTAATAATAATTATATAATAAATAGTTGATCATGAATAGAGAACATGTTTCCAATATGCTTATTTAGACTTTGAAATATGGATTCCTGTTGAATCTACCTTTATTCTTGTTCTCCGGTAACATAGGCTAAAGCTAATCATTTGTTTGTAAGAAGGGTACGCTCAGCTAATGGGTCCCCACTCAGCACTCTGAATGGCGTTCCGTAGTGTTCTAGCGTCGAACAACACTGATTAAAGCTGCTGTTTCAGCTGTGCTACAGTATGTGGACAACATGTACACTGTACAGGAGAGTTACACAGGTGTACCGCCCAGCCCTACATGTGTATTGGGTGCTGTGTGCGTGCGTGTTACATGCATGTGTGTGTGTGTGTGTGTGTGTGTGTGTGCATGCATGTGTGCTTACGTCTCGGCTATCTCCGCCCTCTCCTCAGCTCGCTCCAGCTCTCCTTCGATCACCACCAGCTTCCGGGCAACCTGGCAGGAAACAGGAAGTGTCACAGGAAGTGTAACCACGGCGGCGTGTTCCTGAGTGCACGTGGCGAGAGTGCACACACACACCTCCTCGTATTTGCGGTCGGCCTCCTCTGCGATGTGCTTGGCCTCCTTCAGCTGCTGCTCCTGCTGCTCCATCTTTTCCTCGTCCTTCAGGGCTCTGTTCTCAATCACCTTCATCCCCCTGCACGCACGCACACACACACACACACACCTTCAGAGGCCTGCTCCACACACTATTAATAGGCCTGGATACATAGGTTGTGTGTGTGTCTGTGTGCTAGGTCTGCGTATTGGGAGGGATCTGGCGGCATGTATCACGATACAGGGGCTACAACTCGATATATTGCGATACTGTAAGCAAGGCGATATATTGTGATTGATGATTTGTGAAACTGTCAATGCTAATGTGTGGCGCCACTGAAAGAAAAAACCAAACGCTCATGTAAACTTAAACAGGGACTGCAGTTGGAAATTAGCTTAAAGCTAAATCTGGTAACAAGCATTATTCCTCTCCTCTGAGGTTTGTATTTTGTACATTATCCCTTTTACACTGTATTCCAAATTATGCAACTTATATTTTACACTGATTTTCCTAAATAGACGACACAATTGAGTATAAGAAAAAGAAACTCAAAATGCACTGTTCCAAATTATGCACAACGGAGTTGCAAAACATTTCATAGGTTATAAAGAACTGAAAATGGTCATTTGTTGAACATGCAGAATCAGGAGGTCTTATTTACTAAAATCAAAAGCTATTTCAATAAAATATATCTTAACAGGGCAAGTTACATGTTAACATTGGACCCCTTCTTTGATATCACCTTCACAATTCTTGCTCCATTGAGCTCGCCTCCCACAGATGCCGTTTTGACGTGAACCGTCTCCCACCCTCAGATCTGGTGCTCGATGATGCTACAAAGGTTGTCAATGGGGTTGAGGTCAGGGGAGGATGGGGGCCACACCATGAGTTTCTCTGCTTTTACGCCCATAGCAGCCAATGACACAGAGGTATTCTTTGTAGCACGAGATGGTGCATAGTCATGCATGAAAATGATTTTGCTATGGAAGGCACGGTTCTTCTTTTTGTACCATGGAAAAAAGTTGTCAGTCAGAAACTCTTGCTTTGCAGAGGTCATTTTCACATCTTTAGGGACCCTAAATGGACCTACCAGCTCTCTCCACATGATTTTGGCCCAAAATATGACTCGCCACCTCCTTGCTGACATCACAGCCTTATTGGGGGCATAGTGGCCACCCACCAACCATCCACTACTACATCCATCTGGACCATCCAGGGTTGCACGGCACTCATCAGCAAACAAGACTGTTTGGAAATTTGTCCTCGTGTATTTCTGGGCCCACTGAAGCAGTTTCTGCTTGTGAGCATTGGTTAGGGGTGGCCGAATAGTAGGTTTATGCACAACTGCAAGCCTCTGGAGGATCCTACACCTTGAGGTTCACTGGACTCCAGAGGCACCAGCAGCTTCAAATACCTGTTTGCTGCTTTGTAATGGCAGTTTAGCAGCTGCTCTTAATCCGATTAATTTGTCTGGCAGTAACCTTCCTCATTAGGCCTTTACCTGCACGAACCGGTCTGTGATCTAAGTCGGCTACAAATCTCTTTACAGTACGATGATCACGCTTACGTTTTTGAGAAATATCTAATGTTTTCATACCCTGTCCAAGGCATTGCACTATTTTATGCTTTTCCGCAGCAGAGAGACCCTTTTTCTTTCCCATATTGCTTGAAACCTGTGACCTGCTTAATAATGTAGAACAGTACATTTGCAGTTTGTTTTATTTCTGAAAAAAAAAAAATACTGGTTTCATTGGGTGGTTTGTTCAATTAAATTCAACTTATACCATAGCGTTTGATCACTTGAAATTTATACTGACTGTCATTTGCATCGACTATTTAGGAAAATCCGTTTAAAATATAATTTTCATAATTTGGAACGCGGTGTACAAATTAGGGCTGCAGCTATCGATTCATCAATTAATCGAATATATTTTGCTATAGTAAAGAGTAACAGTACATAAAATAGAAAAGAAATATCATAATGAACAAATTGTTTTTTTAGAAAATCTAAATTTGTGTTGCATAAATTGTATACAATATATATGTCAAAACTAAACCAATTTAGTGCAATTAGGACTGTTGGGAGATTCACGTAGGCTACAAACAAGAGTTCTTGCCATCAAAACTTAATATAGTTGCTACATTGGTGCATTTTAAGCTCCAATTGCTAATTACACCACTTGATATTTTTGCATTCTGTGGTATTTTGTGCATTGCTGTCAGGTGTGTGCATGATAGAGACTGTCATGCACTGTATTTAATAACATGAATGGCTTAGGTTTAACATATTGACCCTGCATTTCATTTTCTGTGGTTAATTTATTTAGCAAAATACAAAACTTCAATCAAGAGACTATTGCTATAATCACTAAACTGGTCTATGTGGGCCTTTATTTAATTCATTTCACACATTTTGCTCAGACAAGATGGTAAATACTACTACATTTATTATTTAAGCCAGTATGCATATTATCTTTATCTTAGAATATTTAGTAAGCCTACCTCTTTCGTTGTGTACTCGAGAGTTAATGAGCGAGCGTTAATTGCAGATTTTAAACACAGACAACGTGCCTTTCAGACACGGGTCTATTTGACATAGTTTTCACTCTCATTCAGCTAACTATTATATTTTGTTGCCAGGTAATGAAAAGGAAACATCTAGGCTCAAGGAGTAGTCCTATTTGTTTGTCAGGTAAAAGCGATACTCGGGTGTATCGATATGTTCTTACACCCCTAACTGTACAGCTAGCTAGCTACATCCGTGCTAACGTGTGTGTGTGTGTGTGTGCGTGCGCGTGCGTGCACACACTCCCTGTACCTCTCGCTCTCGTCAGCCGCCTTCTCGGCCTCCTCCAGGCGGTGCAAAGCGGCGGTCAGCCTCTCCTGGGCTCGGTCCAGCTCCTCCTCCAGCAGCTGAGCTCGTCTGTTCTGAGACGCCACCTCCGACTCCGCCTAGTGGACACACAGGGGAGCGCACGTCACCTGGGTGTCACGCCCCCCCGCACACACACCTTGGGGGGGAGGCTTGTCTCACACTCCCCTCTACCCCTCCCCTACAAGCCCAGAGGCTCAGGCGGCTCCCGACAACAGCCCACATGACATCACTCTTCACTGCCCCTCCTCCACAGACAGGTGCTCCAAAACAGCTGAACTGGGTCAGAACTGTGGTACCGCACAACGACACAGTAGGTGGCTTTGCTCTTATGCACGCGCACACACGCACACCTGGATCCTGTCTGCCACACTGACATCACTTCCTCTGACACATTACACGTAAGCACACACACACACACACACACACACACACACACAATCAGCTGGCAGCCAGACACACTTCCCGTCTCTCCCGCACACCGACATGCTGTCACTCATCTGTTAGCAGACGTGTGAGCTGTCAGCGTTAGCAAGCGCCAGGCCCCTTATCGCACGCCGGCGTGCTAGCTCACTAGCATGTGGTTGCGCTGATAAAGCACCGCAAGAACCTTAGCCTGTGATGCAGCAGCGTGGAGCCATCGTCATCACTAGCTTGCGTGCGGCAGCGGGGCACACACGGCTAGCCTGTGTGGCTAGCCCCTATGTGCCCAGGCAGAAACACCAGAACATTGTGTCAAGCGACTAAGCAAACATGTTTACAAAAACCTGTCAATCACAAGAGCGTTGTCAAAGCTGATTAGTGGATAAATGTGCTACACATCGCATATGATCCAGTCCTTTAATAAGCCTATACTGTGCCACGCCAGTAATCCATTATTTAGAGTACACAGCGTGGTTATCTAGCAACATAGCTATTTGCTACCCTATGGAGCTGCGGTGTCAGGTGAGGTCTGACGCCATCAGATGACAGACGATCCCGCTCCTTCTGGCCCGCAGCCAGGAACATCACTAAGGTGTTCGGAGAGAAAGCTCTGGAATGTGACTACAAGCAAAGAGCTGCCCGAGGCAAATAGCTGGCGTTCTCCGTGTGGAAATTACAGGCTAGCCGCTCACAACACGAACAAGTCCAAGTATTGCAGAAGTCGCGGCGCCACGCCGAGCCCTAATTCCCGTGCGTCGTCAACCACACCGCGGCTGGAGAGTTATCTGGAAGGGGATCAAATAGGAAGTGGGTAGGGTGGCGCTTTCAGGTCCATACCTGCTCCCGAGCCCTCTTCTCCTGCTCCACCTGTCTCTGCAGGTTCTCAGCCCTCTCCTCTGCATCGTCCGCCTGTTGCTGCAAAACTTTGATTTTTCTCTTCACCGCCTCGATGCTGTTGACTCCGGCCATTTTAGTTACGGTTGGGGAGGTTGTTGAGGGTGGTTCTCGTTCCGTCTGTCGTGCCTGTATGAAACGGGAAGCAGGCGGAGAACATTGTAATGAAAGCGACGCACGAAAAGCCTTCCTGCGCAGAAACGAATGGAACGCGAACCACCGCCCTGCCCGACCCCAGCGGGCCGCGGCGGATATCGGTACGGGCGGTGTGTCTACTTCCAGCTTGTTAGCCACGGAACTCGTTTAAACGTGCTCCTTACCTGCTGCTTGTGGTTAACGAGAAGCCTCGCTGTGGATCTCGTTTCGATCTGGTCCCGTGGCGCGAACTGCGGAACAGATGAATAAGACAGAAAAGTTCAGCAGTGAGCTCCCAACACAAGCTAACTAGGGCTAATACAGGCTAACGCGGGGCTCCCAGATCCGCTTTACAGCAACACTTATCCTCTACAAAGCGTTACACAGACAGAACAGAGATGCGTTGGCGTTAATCGCCGCGACAATGCTTCTTACGAAGGCAACTTTACTTTTATTCTGGTGGCTCTCTGGTCTCTAACACACTCCTCCGCAACGCTCAGCTCCTGGCTCGGCTTCCTTATTTCAGCACACTTCCTCTCTACTCCACCTAAGTATAATCACGTGATGCCGAAGCTTTCCGAAGAGGGCCGACGACTTCAAAACGTCCCAGAAGAAAGCACTCAATATATAGCACAACACGTGTAGTCCACAACGACTCATACAAGAAGTGAACAACATTTTACAACCTGTGATGATACATTAAAAGAGAGTTCATACGTCTTGTTGACTTGTTTTAATGTTGTTTCTTTTTGTCAGAGGGATTAAACCGAATGAAGTTGACATGGTCAGATGGCCGTCTCAGCATGGGGTAGGAAGGATCTTGGGTAGGATGGACAAAGGCTTTATCTGTTGTAACTCCTACTCACAGAGTAGCCCAACAGAGCAACATAAAGAAGGGGTTTCGGTTTTCGCAAATATTGTATATCCCCATGGGGATCCCCACATGCTATGTGCTTTGTATGTACTGTGTGTGTGTGTGTGTGTGTGTGTGTGTGTGTGTGTGTGTGTGAGTGAGAGAGAGAGAGAGAGAGAGAGAGAGAGA